>APFE031381260.1:13541-45325 GCA_000404065.3 Pinus taeda
GAAAGTTACTGTTTGTGTGTGATTGATCTCCTAGATTCTTTAGGTGTGTGATTCAATTTGTTTGGTTCTTTAGAGGCTTTAGGTGGTTTTCATTGAGATTTTACTTTGTTTTCATGTGAAGTAGTTAAAAGTATTTAACTGTGGCTGAATTACCAAGGCATTCCCGTAGACTTCGGGGCCAATCCCCTGAGTTTGTTAACGTGGCTGAGTTACTGAGGACGTCCCGTAGACTTCAGGGTCAACCTCCTGAGGACGTACCGAGCCAGCTTGAAGGCTTGAAAGTCCTCGTAAGTCCTAGTGACCATAGACATGGGTCACCTGAAGAAGGAGAACTTTCTTTGATAGTACATTCTGATTCTCAACCGTTAGTAATTTCAGAAGTTACTAGTAGTATTGCATCTACTAGTGACATAGGTGACGAACCTGAAGTATCTGAACCTGAATCTGAAGTTGCTGCTACTCCCGTATCAGAGTTTGTTTCTCCAACTTCTAGTGGTCCTAGTTCGCCTAGGGTAGAAACTGTACTTACCCAAGATCTTCCTTCTGGACTCATAGCTATTGAAGAGCTTGCTATTTCGGACATCGAAGAAAGCTTTCCTTTTCCAGAAGATCAACCTATCTTAGACCTTAGGGAGCATGAATCGATCTTTTACAGTCCACCTAGGAGCAGTGCTTGGTACCGTTCATTGACTAATCTTTTGGAAAATCCGGGACTAAGATTTTCACCACCTCATATTTTTTATCACCCAGCACCTAGAGATTACTCTCCTGTATTGAATATGTCTAGCCCGTCATCCACGTTTTCTCAATCTCCGGAAGCCTATTTGTACGGTGGTCCTTCTGTTCCTGCTGGGTATCAGTCCATATTTGATACTTTTTTGGGAGCATCTCCTCAACCTATCGAACAAAAGTTGTTAACTGGAAGTAGTGGTACTAAACCGTTGAGTGTAGAAGATATTCTAATGATGTCAGGTTCTCAACCTCAAGGTAGCCAGTTACCGCCTGGGGGGCAACCTCAAGGTACTCAATATGTGCCTAGGGGGCAACCTCGGGGTACCTAGTATATGCCTGGGGGGAAACCTCAAGGTACTCAGTTTGCACCTGGGGGACAACCTCAAGGACAGTACATACCTACGAGACAGTATGTTCCTCAAGGCCAACCTCAGACTCAATATGTACCCCAAGGTCAACCTCAGTATCAATATGTACCCCAAGGTCAACCTCAGTATCAATATGTACCCCAAAATCAACCTCAATATCAATATGTACCTCAAGGTCAACCCCAGTATCAATACGTGCCTCAGGGTTATCAACCCCAAAGTCAATACCCATCTCAAGGTTACCAACCGCCTTCTGGTCAATCATATTATCAACCCTACCCTCAACCTGGTTATGGTCCTTAATATCCTCAACCTGTTATGGGTCCATACCCCGGAACGAATTTTGTGTGGGATCCATCTCAATCCCAACAGGTCTTGCAACCGAATGTGCAGTCGTCATCACAACCTGGACAACCCTTGGTTTCTGGTCCATCTCAGCAACCTGTCCAGTCTACTGTTCAAACTTCTGCACCTTTTGTAGTGTCATGCAGAAAGAGTTATTTTTGCTGACAAAACTAACATCCCTAGGAGTCTAAGACTCTCTAGTGACAAACGAAACAAGTAAGAGCAATCCTTCCCTAAATATACATTATCCTATGAGAAATCAAGTGTTTTTCGATCTTACCTTAGGTCCAACACTTGTTGTAGCAGCCTAGCTTCGTTGATCCAGATGAGCTCCTCCTTCACTTTGAAACCTGCATACACTAACAATCAAACGATTACATAACACCTGAATATTCCATAAAACAAAGCATATTCATCATATAGACCAAGGAGTACATGAAATAATTCATTAACAACAAATCATTGAGAAGAATGGACTTATTTGTATTAAGGAAACAAAAAAGGAACCATTACAACCTGAGCCTTGGTGTTGTGCAAGCTCCTCCCAGGGTCCAACAAGAGATTTCCTCTACTTTGACAAGCTCACCCACTTCCAATATGGAAACAAGAAAGGATGGTAATCTCTCCTCACAAGTTAACAATGGAAGTCCTAATTCCAGCAGCATCTACCCTTTGGAATGTTCAGCTTTCAACCTCCCCTCCTCTGGCCCCATGCCTGTATTTATAGTGTTCTAGAGGAAGTTATTCAGTTCCAACATCAATGGGATACTCCCTCTTTGGATGGGGTAGCTCCTCTCTTGATGGGATAAGTTCCTCTATCATAGGGATGCATGAACCATCTGGAGGCGCTCAATACACATCAAACACTCTTATAGAAGGCTCTAGAAGTGACCACAAGTAACTTTTTAAAGATGAAACTCGTGCCTTTTGACCTTTACAGGGGTACGCACCCATCCTTTGGCTTACAGAGTGTACAAGTACGCAGGTATAGTGTATTTGGGATGCGTACACGCAGGCAAGGTAGAGAGAACTTGCGTACCTAGAGATAAACATGTTTTTAAGTGACTTTCTCTCTTTTTGAAGTTTGACATGAAGAGCAGAGGTATGAGGCTTGACAAGGAGGATAATATGACTAATGATTCAGCCATATTAACTGCAGATAGTCATGGTGACAAATTTTAGTGTAACACACACCAAACATATTTAAATCCAGATTGCATGGAACAAGTTGCAACTGATCAAATCATGGACACACAGGTCAATCACACTCTCCAGCAAAAGATCCAACTATATCGAGTTGTCAAAGCAGGCCAACTCCTTCACTAGGGCAAGTGGCTCACTAGGGACAAAGTTCAATAGAAGTTTCCTCATCTCATGGAGGAACTCAATGCAATGGAGACCATTGCTTCCTAACGGGGGAGGGATGATCTAGGTGCATATTGGTGGCCACCCACCAATTCCACTTGGACCCCCACCATTGCTTCTTTTGGTTTCTCAGTTTCCTTAATTGTAGCACAATTTACTATTTTTAGCAGTTTTTTGGGTCCTAAACTTCCAGAGCCATTTTGAGGCCCTAAATGACATTTTTTTGGAAATCTACCACCAACAATTTTTGTCTAAAATTGTCTTCTCTATCGTAGTCCTCAGAGAGATCTTTCCAACAGGTTATCATGCGTTTCAAACATAGATAATATGACAAAGTCGCGACCCGAGGAAGTTGGTTGCCCAACTCACCTCAATGGGGCCCATAAACTCTTGGTGTTACATCTCCTCGGGTTAAGATTTTGGTTGTTTAGGGTTTTCTCTTATTTTTCAATAATAAAAAGGCCCTTGAACCTCATTGTAAGGTAGTTCAAAGGCATGTAGCCGCCACATCTCTTCTTAGAGATAAGCTACCATCGCTCGAGCTAGTTTATTTTCCATTTCTATTTGTAAGCATATTTCAGTATTCTCCATTAATGAAATGAAGTATTATTTCTGTAGTATCTTTGTATTTGTGTTTATTTCTATACTTTATTGCATTCTTATTTAAATCCAAATCACATACCATCTAGTGTTTATGTGTTCTAGACTTGGTGATTTTTTCATATGCGCTAACACATGCCAACAATTACAAAGATTCCACAATCCATCGCGGGTGTTTTCTTCCCATATTAACCTCTACTCATATGTATGTTGTGCAAATTTTCCATCATTGGCTTCAGTATTATTTATGAAAATCAAATGAAAATATATTTTTCCTCCCTCAAAAGAAAACATTCCTTATATTCCTATTAAAGAATGCATTCCTTCACCTATCATAAAATAAGCAACAAATGGGTTTGTTGTGAATAATCTTTGTGCTTGGGTTCACAAGTTTGTATCATCAAAATAAAAGGGGAAGAATACATATTATACTAAAAGAGGTCATGGAATATCTCTCTCTTACCATAATAAAAGGAAAATACATCTTTAAACCATGGAAAGAACTATGACTCGTGATTCAGGCTATATCTCCAACTTTAAAAAGTATTATGGTGTGTCCTTCCACCCTTGGTTCATTCTCATAATATAAAGACTCTATGCATGCTCACAACCAAGGCAAGCACAATGCACACGCAAGAAGACAGGTAGATCACAAGAGAAGCATTTTATTTTGAGTTATATCAATATCTCCAGCCATATATATACATTATATGATCCCTCCCCAACAATCATGTGGGATAAATAATATAAATGGCTCTTTTATTTTATTTTTAAATTAAAACCACGTGCACTCACAGAGCCCACAAGTTCATGTATTCATGCAAGATCCAATTTGAAGGCTCATACACTCCACAAACAATAGATCCACATCATCAAACTACAAAGGAATAGAACATTTATTATATATGATGAATTGCAACCTCCCACAATTCATGTTGGATAATTGTCCTCAAATGTTTTTTGTATTGAAAAGAACATATGAGTATGCATGGTCATGGGTTGCTTGTCCTAAACTTTTATATACGTGGTAGTTGGACTTTATGAATTCAATTTTTTATTTTGATTGGTGTCTTGTTGAATTCAATTAGCTATCTCTCTACGTATAAAAAGGTCGTGGAATTGTGTGAAATTACTTACAAAAACTATAACATTATAGACATATCACACATGGGATTCCGTTTTGCATTAGAATAATTATTCAAAATTGGCTAGTGAAATCCATAATCAAATGATAAATAAAGATCCTTCCTAATAAATTCCATGGTGAATAACCCAATGCAAGCTTTCCTTGAATACTTGACATAATTGAGGGGAACTAATTGGGCTTCTTGATATTTTCAAGAGACTAGTTATACTAGTAAAGTATAAATAAATAAATTGAATGGATATGCTAGAGTTAAAAGACAACAATTTGTTCATATAATACTTTTCTTTTTCATGATCAAAACGAAAAGAAAATAAAATAAAAGAAAAGAAGTGATGCTAAAAGGTGAATATGAAAAGTTATAGGGCTTGCTAAAACCCATGTTTTTTATATGAGTACGTTAGAATTGATTATCTTAAAAAATGCATATTTGTAGTTTGGAAATGGAAACTAGATACATGTGTTGGGTGAAACTATTGTCGTTTAGTAATTTCCCAATCATTAATTGTCAACCCAAGGATTTCTTAGGCTTATGAGGCACATGTAGAATATTGTTAGAAAATTATATATTACGGAGCAATGGAACACATAAAATATTTCAGAAATATAAACACAGAAAACGCATAAAACAAGAGAGACACAAATATATGCAGTTCACCCAATTTGGGCTACATCCATGGAGAAACATCTTGTCCTTATTTTTTATATTATCTAGCAAACTAAGGAGATACAACCTACAACAAATCCGTTGTAACTTCCTCTTTGCTCTCAATCTCCTCTCTCTTCCTCACTCAGAATACAAATATACATAGACACAATACAATTCCCTCATATATAGTTAGGGGTTGCCTTCTAGGGAAAAAAACCCTAAATTAAACATAACTTCTACCATCAGATCTCTGCCTAATGAACGTCCAGATTGACTATGAAATTACAACATTTTACAAGGAAATTTTACATCTATTCTTAGCTTCATGGGCGTTGCCCCCAAAACCCCCTGCAAGGGGGGGCCTCCCAAAAGGTCGCAGCCGCACCCCCCCCCGACCCTGCCTTACAACGAATATTTTACGAGCAGCGTTGCTGCCCCATTTCGAACTGGGGTCCAATGCAGTGATACCTTTGAATACAGAAGATAATCAGGCTCAACACCCAACAATCTCCCACTTGGAGACTGATTATAACAACTCCACCATTGATTCATTTGTTAGACAATGACTCCACTTTGGACTTGGTTGTTTCTCACCTTCTTCATCATACTTGAAGACCAATTGAAATTGAGCAGATTCTCAGTTTCTCCCTAGTTACAACTTTCGTTAACATATCTGCAGGATTTTGGCTAGTGTGTATCCTTTCCAATTTCAACTATCCATCTTCCAACGCTGACCGTATGAAATGGTACTTGAGCTATATATGCTTAGTCTTGGAATGAAATGCAGATTTCTTTGCAAGATGTATGGCACTCTGGCTGTCACTATATAACCTGACCAACTCCTACTTCTTACCCAATTCATCCAAAAACCTTTGTAACCAAATCATTTCATTACTAGCCTCTGTAGCACCAACATTCTCTGCATTTGTTGTTGATAGTGCAACAACACTTTGTAGTTTTGAGACCCAACTAACAGTTGTTCCACCTACAGTAAACACATACCCTGTTGTTCTCCTCCTGTTATCTCTATCACCCGCCATATCTGCATCAACATATCCCTGTAGAGAAATGTTTGAACCACCAAAGCATAATGCTTGATTTGTGGTACCTCTCAAATACATTAGAATCCACTTCATTGCCATCCATTGTTCTTTTCCTGGATTGTTCATGTACCTGCTTATAACTCCCACTGCATGTGGAATATCAGGCCTTGTGCAGATCATTGCATACATTAAGCTTCCAACTGTTGATGCATATGGAACTTTAGGCATATAATCCATGTCCTCCTGGTCTTCGAGCACATCTCCTTACTAAGTTTGAAATGTCTAGCAAAAGGTGTACTAACTAGTTTTGCATTGTGCATATTAAATATTTTCAACCCCTTTTCTATGTATTCACTTTGAGACAATGTTAACCTGTGATTCTTCCTATCTCTAGTTATTCTCATACCAAGGATTTGTTTTGTAGCTCCCAAATCCTTCATTGCAAATGAATTTGCCAATTTTCTTTTGAGCACATTTAATTCCTGAATGTTAGACCCTGCAACAAGCATGTCATCTACACACAATAACAATATAATATAGTTTCCATCATTTTTCTTTTTCAGATAAACACAATGATCACAGTGACATCTAGTATAACCTTGTTCAGACATAAACCTGTCAAATTTTAGATGCCACTACCTTGGACCCTGTTTTAAGCCATACAAGCTCTTCTTCAACCTGCACACTAGCTTATTCTTCCCTTTTACTTCATATCCTTGTGGCTGCTACATATATATTTCTTCCTCCAAATACCCATGGAGAAAGGTTGTCTTTACATCTAACTACTCAGGATGCAAATCTTTAGCTGCTACTAGACTTAGAATAGTTCTGATTGAAGTCATTTTCACAACAAGAGAAAATATCTCATCGAAGTGTATACCCTTTTTCTGTGCAAACCCTTTCACCACAAGTCTAGATTTATACCTTTTTCTGCCTCCATATTCTTCCTTCAACTTGTAAACCAATTTATTTTGCAATGTTGTTTTACCTGCAGGCAAACTGACTAAGTCCCAAGTCTGGTTATGTGCTAAGGAGTCCGTCTCTTCTTTCATGGCTTGCTCCAACTTCTTCCTGATTTCTACGTGCATTGCTTCTTCATAACATTCTGGTTCATCAGAATCAGTCAACAATACATAATATAATGAAGGAGAGTATCGTTCACGGGGTCTACTCATCCTGCTAGATCTTCTAACACCACTTTTAGGTTTTTGAAGTGCTTGTTGTTGTTGTGGTTATTGTTCTGGCCATTGATCATTATGATTTTCAGGCACCATCACTTTTTCTGTGATCTCGTTGTTAGGCCGTGAATACGACCACCTTTGTAACACTTATTTCATCCATTTTTACTCTTCTCTATTATATCATTTGTTATAATTTATCATTTAAATCCATTTTATAAATGATTTATGCTCTTATAGATGAATATTATTTATCTTCCTTTATTTCTAATAAATTCATGATTATGCATGATTTTATCAATGATAGTTTCAATAAATTGGTTGTAACATTATTTACCATTTTTAACCTCCAAGATAATTTCTAGATTGAAGATTTGACTATTAAAAGTGCCAACTCGGAAATTCGCAGGAATAAGAAGTGATAGTTTTGCGGTTGATATTCTGGGCAAATGAAGAAGAATTTAGAAACTCTGGAACATGGGTTTTGTCCAGAGCGGACCCAATTAACTTTATTAAAGAATGGTTTGCCAAAATGTGGCTTGTACTGAGAGAAACACAGGGTTCTTTGAGCACGGTTTTCTCAGATTTGTTGTTGCGTTTGTCCTCCAAATCTCAGCTGCAAAGCCAAATTCGCCTTGCTCTTGTTGAAAGCTGGATGGAAATATATCTTCTTGTTGATCAATTGGTTGGAAACAATCCAATTTTGTAATAGAATCATGTTGTAATTATCTCTAATGTAACTGCTCTCTGATCTCTCTCTATTTAAATGAAAACAAAGATCAAAGATGGAGATGGCTAAGAGAATGGAGAATTGAGGATTTAGAATTAGAGATTTAGAATTAAGAATTCATGATAGGATAGGAGGAAGAAAGGATTGTTTCATGCTGTAAGTCTCAAAGCTTCAGCTGTTGTAAAGATTTCACCATTTAATGATCAATACCTGATTTGGGAGTTGTTGTTCATTCCTCTCATTTGAAGTAGCCCAGCAGCATCCGCTGGTGGCTAAGGTCCCAGACTCTGGTGGATTGTGCTGCTGTTGTATATTATCTTTTTGGTTTATGCGTGGTTTGTATTATCAGCTTGAATCGGTAATCCGATGTGTTTTGTTATCTTATATTGCAACTATGTTATATTTCATATATCGTTCTCTACAACAAGAAAGTCGTAATGTGCATTCTAACGTATTGCTATTCCTTTAAAGTCGTTAATGTAACATTGTTGTTCTCTACATAATGCTATTGTTGTTTAATTGTAGAGTAATCAAGCTGTAACCTTATTAAGCTAGTATTATTGTATTTTTCTATGGTTTATACTTCATATGGTTGTTGTTCAATTGACATTGTGGTTCCATTATGAATTGTAATCGTTACCCTTTCTAACCAGGATTAATACTTGCGGTATCAGACTCAGATTACCATTAAGGTGTGCCATGTGTATATATGGTTTTCAAGCGTTGTTCTATAATTCATCATTAATCAGTGTTGTTCCATTTTGGTGTGTTGTTCAATCCGTCCTTGAGAGTGAAGGATTGCCATTTGATTTCCGTAGGATATGATTGACTGCATTTGATTTTGTAGACTAAGGTGTTGATGTTTCTTAAACTTAATTGCCATTACAATTTCCAATTTGCTGTTCCATTTCTTAGTTGTTGTTCCATTTTCTGTTATTCGCATTATCTTTGCTTTGGTGTGCAAAACGATCTGAAACTATAGTGGGCATTGGCATTTGCTGTCTAGTCCCTAGATTAATGATCTGTTCCTTGATTACTTTTGGTTACATCAATTTCCAAAGGGATGAGTTATTGTTACTGGACCCTTGACTGATACATTGCTTATTTTTCCGAATGAATGATTTAGGCTTCAAAGAATTTTGCTGTAAGTAGATCTCATTTTGAGCATTCGTTTACTCTTGTATTTTGAGCATTGTACTCCATCTTTCATAACATTACTCTTGAGAAAATAGCCGCCTCAAACTGAGTACATTATTGAAATAAAAAATTTGTCCCTGGGTTGACAATTAATGTGAAGGTAATTAGGAGTTAAAAATACACCTTTTTATCGATCGACATTTTGCACCTTTTTGTGTGTATTTTTGCTTTCTTGGTATGCATTTTCTTTGCTATTCCCTACACAGAACACCACTTTCTTTTTTAGTGTTTTTGTTGTTCCTTCAAAAAAGCAGCACTTTGGGAGTATTTTTGAGAGCAACTCTTCCTTCCTCTTGTGGGATTATTTCTAGTTCATCTTAATCACATTTTAATTATTCCCTTTCACGACATGAAGTACACTATTTTTATGGGGACAAGAATTATGGATTCTTTTGAAGCAAGTTAATATCATTCATGTTATGATCTTTAACAGGACAACTCCTTGATGATAGATTATTTTCAAAGGGACACAATTATTTATATACTATTGTACTGCATTGTTTTCTGTTGAACATGATATTGATTGATCATCTTAATACCATGTTGGTTCTACCCTTCCTGGTTATAATCTTCTCTGTCTGTAATAAATGAGATTATGGGTATATTTTTTTTCTATTGACATGTTCAACTTCTTCCACCATCCCTACCCTTAAGGAGTACTGCGCCTCCCTCTCTTTATCATAAAAATGTGTCATAACAGTAAAATTTTGTTTGCAGATGGAGGATAGGGGGTCTCATTACGAGCCAGCCTACCATGTTCATAAGGCTGTAACAAAGTGACATTCCCATTATGGTCACCACACCAGGGTTATGATCCACTGGATAGCCAAATTATCCTTGGAATAGGAGGTCTCATCACAAGCCGGCCTGATCACTTTTGCTACATCTCAGTGAATGGCAGTGTGGTTATCTGGTTACCACGCCAGCACACTAATCTCTTCTGTAGAACAACACTGAAACTCTCTAGTTATAAATTGAGGATTCTGGTTCATATGGGTTAAAAAGCAACCCTGTCGAGGCTATGGATGCCTTCTGGCAATAGAGGCTCTGCTTATCGTATTGAAGTTATATCTTATCATCAATTATTACTATAATCCCCTTTTCTTATTTTGTATTTTTATCAAATTTATTCCCTTAATTCTTTTCCCTATTTTTAACCTTTATGCATGAAAAATTGTTTTCTAATCAATCACATCATTTTCCAGCTAGAATACCGTCAGTAAAGCATCTTTCTGGCATATTGTCGTTCTTTTTCTCTTTTTCATAACTTATCATCAATCCAAAGCATCATATCTCTTATTCATAACTATCTTTACACACTCTGCTCTCATTATAACCATAACTCTCGCTGTCCTATCATTGATATGTGTACTCTGCTTCATTCACTGTCGTATTGTTCATTCTCTTGCCTTGCTGTCAGCACAACACCTCTCATATGCTTTATGGTCATGGACTCCCTTTTCCAACTAGAGGGGGGCATGTATGCTTTATGGGATTGCATGCGATATCATTACTGCACTCTGCCATAACTTGTTGATTTGACAAAATATCAGTATTGCATGTATACAAAAGTTTTTCTAATTGAAATTTTTTCATGCATCTTATATGTTGTTATTCAAAACTAACACTATGGATTCACGAACATTGTATGCAACATAGTGATTTGCTTATAGGAGAACAACAAGTATGGGCAACATTCTATTCGAAGCATGACCACCCTATTGCAACTTGTGAATGTGAACAATTCTTCAGACATGATGTGCTTACCTGGATTCCACCTTTTGCATCACTTTCAACACCAACTATGTCTACATCAGCTTCAACAAATGCCATTCCATATATGTCATTCTAGAGGTAAAACTTGAGGTAAAATAGCATAATTTTCTAATTTATTACGAATTTAGGAGAATTTCATGAAAACCCATTTTGAGCATCATTTATCATCTTTCATTCCACATCTTTACCACTTCCCATTTTTCAGTGGCATATTATCTTTTAGTTTGGGGGAATGTTCTTTTCATTAATTTCTTTCTTATGACCATGTCTTTATCATCCATTGATATTCTTATTCTTTCTCAACACCTCCCTTATTCCATGTTGTTTTACACCAAACATAGAATTCAACAGCTAGTAGCAACCACCTCTATTTGTTTTCTAGCATCGCATGAGGGCATGCTAATTCTTCAGAGAGGGGGAGGAATTGCTATGCATGATGGATGTTTTCTACTTTCTTTCTCATTCAAGGCATACAATTTCAGTGCAGAAATTGATTTCCATAATATTTTTAAAACTATGAACTCAATTCTTGTGATCTCTGGAAAACACAAACATATTATTTAAATACACATACTCAGATAATTTCAAGTTAAATTGGTTCATAAAATTTTGGAAATCATGCACTCTCAACTACAACCATTTTGTTTATATCTCATGATCCATGCATCAAAACGATCTGATTTTTGGATCATAGAAGCATTAATATATTTCAACAAAAGATGGTTTGTAGTTTTTGGGAAAATGGTTAATGAAGGTTGCTGTCACTTATATCATATTTTGCTGCAACTTCATTGTTATGCCTTCATCAAGATTGCTAAAATTGAATATTCATTAAGTGAGGAAGAATTCATTTGTTCTATGAGCTGAAATGAACAAATTTTTTTTGCTTGGTTAACACATGGGTTTTGTCTTTGGGTTGCATGAGGACATGCAATATTATTTTGGTGTGGGGGGTATGTTGGGCCGTGAATACGACCACCTTTGTAACACTTATTTCATCCATTTTTACTCTTCTCTATTATATCATTTGTTATAATTTATCATTTAAATCTATTTTATAAATGATTTATGCTCTTATGGATGAATATTATTTATCTTCCTTTATTTCTAATAAATTGATGATTATGCATGATTTTATCAATGATAGTTTCAATAAATTGGTTGTAACATTATTTACCATTTTTAAGCTCCAAGATAATTTCTAGATTGAAGATTTGACTATTAAAAGTGCCAACTCAGAAATTCACTGGAATAAGAAGTGATAGTTTTGCGGTTGAGATTCTGAGCAAATGAAGAAGAATTTGGAAACTCTGGAACATGGGTTTTGTCCAAAACGGACCCAATTAACTTTATCAAAGAATGGTTTTCCCAAATTCGACATGTACTGAGAGAAACAAAGGGTTCTTTGAGCAAGATTTTCTTAGATTTGTTGTTGCGACCGTCCTCCAAATCTCAGCTGCAAAGCCAAATTCGCCTTTCTCTTGTTGAAAGTTGGATGTAAATATATCTTCTTGTTGATTAATTGGTTGGAACAATCCAATTTTGTAATAGAATCATGTTGTAATTATCTCTATTGTAATTGCTCTCTGATCTCTCTCTATTTAAATGAAAACAGAGATCAGAGATGGAGATGGCTAAGAGAACGGAGAATTGAGGATTTAGAATTAGAGATTTAGAATTAAGAATTCATGATATGATAGGAGGAAGAAAGGATTGTTTCATGTTGTAAGTCTCAAAGCTTCAACTGTTGTAATGATTTCACCATTTAATGATCAATACCTGATTTGGGAGTTGTTGTTCATTCCTCTCATTTGAAGTAACCCAACGGCATCCGCTGGCAGCTAAGGGCCCAGCCTCTGGTGTATTGTGCTGCTATTGTATATTATCTTTTTGGTTTATGTGTGGTTTGTATTATCAACTTGAATCAGTAATCTGGTGTGTTTTGTTATCTTATATTGCAGATCTGTTATATTTCATATATCGTTCTCTACAACAAGAAAATCGTAATGTGCATTCTAACGTATTGCTATTCCTTTAAAGTCGTTAATGTAACATTGTTGTTCTCTACATAACGTTATTGCTGTTTAATTGTAGAGTAATCAAGATGTAGCCTTCTTAAGCTGGTATTACTGTATTTGTCTATGGTTTATACTTCATACGATTGTTGTTCAATTGACATTGTGGTTCCATTATGAATTGTAATCGTTACCCTTTCTAACCAGGATTGGTACTTGTGGTATTAGACTCAGATTACCATTAAGGTGTGCCATGTGTATATATGGTTTTCAAGCGCTCTTCTAAATTCATCATTAATCAGTGTTGTTCCATTTTGGTGTGTTGTTCAATCCGTCCTTGAGAGTGAAGGATTGCCATTTGATTTCCATAGGATATGATTGACTGCATTTGATTTTTTAGACTAAGGTGTTGATGTTTCTTAAACTTAATTTCCATTACAGTTCCCGATTTGTTGTTCCATTTCTTAGTTATTGTTCCATTTTCTGTTATTTGCATTATCTTTGCTTTGGTGTGCAGAACGATCTGAAATTGTAGTGGGCATTGACATTTACTGTCTAGTCCCCAGATTGATGATCTGTTCCTTAATTACTTTTGGTTACATCAATTTCCAAAGGGATGAGTTATTATTACTGGACCCTTGGCTGATACATTGCTTATTTTTCCGAATGAATGATTTAGGCTTCAAGGTATTTTGTTGTAAGTAGATCTCATTTTGAGCATTCATTTACTCTTGTATTTTGAGCACTGTAGTACATATTTCATAACATTACTATTGAGAAAATAGTCGCCTCAGACTGATTACACTCTTGAAATAAAAAGTCGTCGCTAGGTTGACAATTAATGTGAAGGTAATTAGGAGTTAAAAAGACACCTTTTTATCGCTCAACACTCGTCAAGCACTGAGTATTGTATGTTTTCTTTTTCCTATTTCTTTTCCTGTAACTGATTCTTATACAAGACCTTTTCATTGAATATTACATCTCTCCTCCTAATGATTTTGTGACTTTCATAATCATATAAGCGATCACCAAAATCATTAACACCATATCCAATAAAGGTACATTTCTTTGATTTTGCCTCAAGCTTTTTTCTATTTTCTTTATTAATGTGGACAAAGTCTTCACAACCAAAAGTCTTTAAAAAAGAGTACTTTACCTTTTTACCTATCCATGCCTCCTCTAGAATACCACCATCCAAGGAACTTGAAGGCCCTCTGTTTATTAGATAAACATCAGTATCTACAACATCTACCCAAAATTGTAAAGGCAATCCTCCATGCAATCTCATGCACCTTGCACGCTCCATGATTGTCCTATTCATCCTTTTTGACACACCATTTTCTTGTGGTGTTCCTGAAACTGTCTTCTCTCTATGAATTCCATTCTCAAAACAATACCTATTAAACTCTTTGCTATAGTATTCACCTCCATTGTCCGATCTAAGACACTTCAACCTTTTCCCTGTCTCATTTTCAACCAAAGCTTTCTATTTCTTGAAAGTATCAAATACATCATATTTATTTTGAATACAATAAATCCAAGTTTTTATGGTTGCATCATCAATAAAAGTAACATAATAATGAGAACCACCAAGAGATGATACCTGAGTAGGTCCCCATACATCTATATGCACAAGCTCTAATTTTTTGATCTTCTTTTCTTTCCCAACGCTAAGGAATCTGACTCTCTTCTGTTTTCCATAAACATAATTCTCACAGAATTTTAAATCAACATGCTTCAAACCTGGCAACAAATTTCTTGAGTGAAGAATCTGCATCCCCTTCTCACTCATGTGCCTGAGCCTATGATGCGACATTGTCGTATCTTCTATTCTAGAGGTTAAAGCATTAACAGAATTAGAAATACCATTGCATAAATACAATGTACCAACCTTTCCTCCTTTCGCTATTACCAGGGATCCTTTAGTGACCTTCTAGGTTTTATCTGTGAAAGTAGTTACGCAACCTTCACCTCCCAACTACCTTGTTGAAATCATATTTTTCTTTAGATCTAGAACATACCTTAGCTCCTTCAATAGCCATTGATTTCCATTCTGCTGTTTTATGAAAACTGTACCCATTCTAACGATTTTATAGGGTTTATCATCACCCAATCGAACCTGTCAAAAATCTCCTCGAACATAATCACGAAAATGTTTCTTATCAGGTGTGGCATGGAATGAGGCCCTTGAATCTATGACCCAGGCATCTATAATATTTTCTAATGAAAGAACCAAACCATCTTGCAACACATCACCTATTACATTCTCTTCATGATTAGTTTCTTGTTTCACATCTCCTTATTTTCCCTTATGAGACTTGCAGTCTTTCTTCAAGTGTCCTTTCTTCCCACATTTCCAGCACACTATCCCCGATCTAGACTTGTATCTGCCTTTTCTTGACTTACTACGATATCCAGGGCTCTTTCCTCTTTCCATTTTTCTTCCACTAGTCTTTGCAGTCAAAGCATTACTTGATGTCTCACCGGAGCTTTTATGTCACATTTCCTCACTAAGGATTGCACTGACAACATCATCAAACTTTAAAGTACTAGATCTAGAGACAGAGTTACTAATGGACATAACTAGACCATTCCAACTTTCTAGCAATGAGCACAGAAATAACATATCCCTAACTTCATCATCAAAAGTTACCCCTACAGAACTTAACTGACTTGTAACTCTATTAAAATCATTTAAATGGTCTACAACAGATCCACTATCTTACATCTTCATATTAAATAAACACTTAATAAGAAATACCTTATTTGAGGGCAAGGATTTTTCATATAGTTTGGCCAATGTTGACATTAAACCCTATGTTGTTGTTTCCTTCAAAATATTAAACGCTACCAATGCTGCTAGGCATAGTCGTATTGTTCCAAGTGCCTTTCTGTTGAGAATATCCCATTTTGTGTCTATCATACTCATCTGCTTCTTTATCTCTCCACTCAATTATAGGTACAGATCTCTATGATACAGATAATCTTCCATCTGCATCTTCCACAGTTGGTAGTTTTGGCTGTTGAATTTTTCAACCCTAAACCTACCATCTTCTGCCATTGCTCCCACTCAAACCAGGAACTGTTCTCTCCTGCGAGTTTACTATCCAGATAGACCTTTGGCTCTAATATCATTTGTTAGAAAATTATATATTACGAAGCAATGCAACACATAAAATATTGTATAAATATAAACACAGAAAACGCATAAAACAAGAGAGACATAGATATACATGGTTCACCCAATTTGGGCTACGTCCATGGAGAAATAGCTAATCCTTCTTTTTTATATTATCTAGGGAACTGAAGAGATACAACCTACAGCTAATTTGTTGTAACTCCCTCCTCGCTCTCAATTTCCTCTCTCCTCCTCACTCAAAATATAGATATACATAGACGTAATATAATTCCCTCACATATGTTGAGGGGTTTCCTTCTAGGGAAAAAACCCTAAATTAAACATAACTTCTACTGTTAGATCTCTGCCTAATGAATGTCCCAAATTGACTATGAAATTATAACTTTTTACAAGGCAATTTTACATCTATTGCCCCCACTAGGGGGGCTCCCAATAGGTTGCACCCGCCCCTCCCCTAGACCCCCCTTGCAATGAATATTTTACGGACGGCGTTGCCACCCCATTTCAAACTGGGCTCCAATGCAGCAATACCTTTGAATACAGAAGATAATCAGGCTCCACACCCAGCAAATATATGCAGAATTGAAGCCAAATTATTCCTAATATAATGCTTGAAATTGAAGAACACAACTAAAATTGAATTGCATAAATTAAATTAATCTAGAAATATTAAATTGTATAGAAGAAAAACAACATGTGAAGAACAACAAAGGATAAATAATAATAAAAAAATCACATGTGAGCTTACATTCACAATCAAGAAATATCAATCTATTACATCGCAATGTCTTACAATCCTCTCCAACCATAACATAACATAACCTAACATTACATTCCTCTTCAAAATAGAGAAAAAAAACACTCATATTTATACATGCATTGCTTCTGAAAAGGAGATAAGAAACTCATAAATAAAATTCCACCTTTTTCTGAACCAATTTCCATAATTACAAAATATGGTCCCTTCAAGTCCTCACAAAAATCTTGGATGAGATATCCATATCCTCATGATATTCTCCTTGAAATGGCCTTGAATGATTATCTCCTCAAATCTCTTTGAATAATTCTTTACTGAGATATTTTCTCCCATGAGATATGTTTGACAACTCCCAAATCGTCTTTCAATCTTGAAGAGAATTCGAAAATTGAACCTTGGAGGCCACATAGGAGTGTCTTGGAATCTTCCAAATCACCTACACATGTCACCAAACTGATTCCACCTTTGGGTATAAGTAAATCTATGCTATTTTTCTAACTTTAAATCATAAATTCACTTAAAATGCATGAAAATAAATAAATTGGAAATTAATAAGGGAGACCCATATTTAACATGAAAATGGTATGATAAATGGTGAATGGAGAAATATAATATGGATAAGTATGAGGAATAATGGAAGGAAAAGAGGATGAAAATACAAAAAATTAGAGACTCAACATTCCCCCCACTAAACTTGTTGCATGTCCTTAGGAAACATTGCATGAATTTTGTTAAAGGCTTTTGGCTTCTTAACTTTGGATTTCATGTCTTTTTTAACAATAAATCATTCCATTATGGAAGTACATGGGTAGAAGATGATAATTATTATGATTTGTTCTTGTGTGTCAACCATGAATATGACAAACGTTGGTCCTTGTGTTAACAACATTTAGTTTGTTTAGTTTGTTTGCTACAATAATATTTTAATCATACTTGCACTGGAAATGATAAGTTCTGAATGTACATAAGAAATCTCTTTTCTTCATATACCATTTTTTTGCAACAAAGTGTAATTGGAAGAGACATGTTGGTCAATGGTAAAGAAGATGGAATTATGAGATGGTCATGAAGATAGTTCCCACCCCCCCTCGCCCACCCAAACTGAAGATGTGTTATGTTTATGAAATTGAGAAAGGAAATCAAACATGGTGAGGGAATTTTCCAAATTCATTCATTTCTAGCAATTAAGAAATTATATGATTAAATATTAGAAAGAAAAATACCTCTACTTACCCAAAAGGTTGATAAATTATTGAATAGGAATGTGGTTGATGTTGCTATTGGATCATGGAAAATGTGGTTGTTCTTGCTACTTGATTATGGAAAATGTGGTTGTTGTTGCTTCTAGATAATAGATCAAAAGATGAAGTTTGAAAGTGGAACTATGGTACTATCATATGGTTGGAAACATAATGTTGTAACTATTGAAGGAGTTATGAAAAGTATATAGTCTTCACTTGCTACAAAACTTGA
Source organism: Pinus taeda (assembly GCA_000404065.3). Classification (NCBI taxonomy): domain Eukaryota; kingdom Viridiplantae; phylum Streptophyta; class Pinopsida; order Pinales; family Pinaceae; genus Pinus; species Pinus taeda. Next base: position 32,053 of record APFE031381260.1, read on the forward strand.
TGGTACAATTCTAATCATGTGAATAAATGTGTTGATGTCGAGCATGAAGAGAAGTCATTGGATTATCGGTCATTAATGAATGTCATTAACCAATGTGAGGCAAACTCACCATTAGTTTCAATAAGTGCCAAGGTACCCAAGTACATCTTGCAAAATGTGAATAGATGAGTTGATCTCGATCCACTTGGAAGATCCAACAATCCAGGGACATTAATGTATTCCCATGATTGTTGACGAGAGAACTTGTTGATAAGGCATACAAGCCTCAAGGTACTAATAATGACTCTAGTATTTATCCCAGATAAGGTGTTGAGGTCAATGGGTCAAGACATGTTGAAAGGTTGTCCTTAAGGAATCCCACATCAGTCAACATGAGTTCGTACAAAATGATTGGCGGGACTATAGATAAATTATCTCATGATCAAACAATTTTTATGGCAAGGAAAAGTACGCAATGTAGAGAGCTAGATGGTTTTATTCATAAGGAAAAAAGATGAATTGAAAAGAAGGCAAAAATGTATGTGAATCAGAAAAGTAGACATGTATGAAGTCATGACAGGTATGGCAATGAATTAGTGGACTAATGAGCTTTGAAGGATAATTGTGGGTAAACATATCATGATGCAAAAGGTTTCTGTGTAATGACAAATGTCATGACATTTGTAGTGAAGAATTAGCTCCTATAAGCTTTAATGATGCATGTTTTATTTTGATTTTTGGAGATCACATCTGCATGAACTTGGATTGTCTGCACACTTGTAAAATCTTAGTACAAATCCCGCATGAAAACTATGAGAGCTTTTGAAAGACATAAAATGTAAGAATGAGTATGAATTATAGCAACCAAATAAAATAAAATCACTTTTTTTTACCTGATTCCTTTGCGTGCAAGTTCCTTTGAAGTAACTCCAAGAAACCAATTAGCATAAATTGTTTCCAATAATTATGAAATGTTCATTTGTGAAATCTTTTTGCTTTTGTTTTTAAGTTTTATTTATTGGTTTTTAATTGTTTTTATTTTTAATTGTTTCTAATTGTTTTTGACCAACCTATTTGCTTCAACACATGTGGAGCCTGCTACTATTGATCCTGTTGCTGATGTAGTTGGTGTAGATGTCGGTAGTGCAATGACCATTGGAGCAGTGGGAGCTAAGGATGCTGCCAATGTAGAAGGTACAACAGTAGTAACTATTGGAATGACAGTTGCAGGAGCATTATTAATACTAGCCTGTTTGAGTTGCATCAAGCTATCCAATTATTTCTCCATCTCCTTCAACTGATCATTCAGTTGCAGCACTAGGTCCATTATCTCTTCATGATTACTTTGAATTTCTAAGACCTCCTTTATCTGTGGGTGCTGTGAATGAGGCAACTTAAGTTGTTTCTTGAGGGATGCTATGTCCTCATTCTTCTTCTTGATCAACTGTTCAGTAGCCTTAATGTCACTTGGACCTTGGCCAAGTTCAATGACGAAGTCCTCCAATGATTTTATCATGTTATCTTTGGCTTGTGAGGAGGCCTTCTCCAATTTGTATTGGCCTATCACATTAACTAATGAATATTGCAGCTTAAAGGAATCCATGGCTTGTTGTGAGGGTGGAGTAAATCATTTCTCCAACCTTCTTATGGAACTCTATCTGATCAATGGGATGAACATCACTGGCCAACACCTCAAAATTAGTCTTCTTGTAGTCTGTCGAGGTCTTTGGTTGCTGTACAGTAGGTTGTAAAAATGACACCTACATCTTGCCTACTTTGATGTCAAAGGTTGACATCAATCTGGTCTAGTTTGGTGGTGTAAGATTGAGGTATTAGGCATATGTATTTGCTTTCAACTTTTCATTCCTCATCTTTATTTCTTTGAATCTGTATTTCATATCCTTTTCCCTGTCAGCTCGCCCGACAAAGGAATAAACCTTCATACTTTGTTGTCTCTCTATTATTTGTGTGTTGGAGATTGATGGTTGTTGTGTTTCCTCTGATGCAGTTGCTTCTTTACAGCTCCACCTCATTGTCTCAGTGTCAATCATTTCCATTGATTCAATGTTCTCCTCCTATTCAATCATAGGATTCAACTTGGGGTTCTTTCTTAGGGCAAGTAGCTCATCAGTAGTCTCCATGATAGAGCTGGATGCGTCTTCCCTATTCCTCTTAGGATTCTTCTCCTCATTGGCTGTGGTTTGAAGCAAAAGATGAACATTCATTGTTTCTCCCAATTTTGGAACATGCAGGAAAGAGCTCTAGTCAAATTTCTTTTCTAAATCAATCAGTGTGTTCTCAACATCCACAATTGTGTTGTCCATATCAAGCAATGTGTTCTCCACCCACTCAGATTGGTTGGCAAACTACTCAATGCCTGGTCTTGGGTGGTGGATGTAAGGTGCCAATTTGACCTTAAACCTCAACTTGTTTATGACCCCATGAGGGTCATACTACCATATGAAGCTATTTCTGAATTTCATCTGTTGTAGTAACCTGTCAGCCTCTAGTCCAACCTCTCTATTGTTGTAAATGAATGGGCCCAATTGGTTTTTCACCTTGAACTGGGTTTTCTTCTTAGCAGATAGGAAGTGGACCTCATCAGAATTGGTGATTTGTCTGAAATATTCAAGGAAAAGTATCCTCATAGAGAGGTATTTTGGAAATTTATAATGGGCTAACTGGCAGCCATAAATTCTGATCTCAGTGTGGTTCTGGTAGAGCTACCAATCTCCCATCTTGCTGGTTTTGCCAATTGCAACACTCTCTTGATGGCTTGGTTGATTCTACGTTGAGTATCAGAAGTCAGCATGTTCATGACTGGGTACACAAAGGAGTCTATGAAGTATTTTTAGGTGAATGATGTGGAAAATGTATGGACCAAGGGTGTCCAGTAGACCACTGATCTCTCCTTTCCTGTGGTGTCCAACTTCTAGATGCTCAAAGGGAACTTATCTATCTAGTAATACAAAAACATGTAAAACAACACCGAAGAGTATTTGAAAACTCTTTCAGTGGGCAGTCTGGTGAATTGTTCATGCATTATATTTGCAACAAACTGCACATAATCATACATGATAGCAGGAGGCTTTCCTGGAGTGAAAATGGATAGGAAGGCCAGGATGACCTCATCCACATGCTCATCTGATGTGTATCCTAGGATGCATGAGAGCATGGTGATTATGTGTCTATCAGCTTCTGAGAAAATGGTGGAAGCATAGGGTGGCATATCTGTAGGAGTATGGTTGTCTTCAATGATAAAATTCTATAAAATTTGCTTGATTTTCACCTGGTCTAATGTGAGGTACAAGTGCAACAAGTTTCCAATGGATAGAGGAGTCTCATTAGGGCTAGATTGCATTTGTAGTGATTGGTTGATTGACTTAGGTGTAATAGTGAATAACAACTGTTGATCTGGGGCAACAATAGCCCTTTGGCTAGGGACATAACAGGTATGACAAAAATGTACAATATCAGGGAATGGGTGAACTTCTGGGAATGTGTATTTGGGTAAATTGGATTCCCAAAGGCTGATATCATCTATATGGTTCAAAAATCTATCCTTACTCCAACAGCAGAGCTTCAAAAGTTGGGTTGGAGTTGTAGTGTCTTTTATTTGGAAATGCCTATCTGCTAGGGCAAAATGGTCAATGTCCAGGTGGGGGATTGACACAGGTCTGACATCCAGAGATGTTTGGGTAGCCATCTTATGGGGAAAGGTGTGAGTTGGGCTTGCATAGACTATAGAAGTGAAGTTTGAACAATTCTGGTGGAGTGAAAGGGTAGTTTGCAGGTCGGAAAAGAGGGGTTTGCGTATTCAGGGGGGGGAAACTCTTAGTTTAGGGAAAATAAATTAAATTCAATCAATTTAACATTTTTAATTCACTATATGTTTTTAAATTTGAGAGCATTGTTCTGGTTTCTTGTCAAAAATACCTGGAAATGGTGGTATAGGTTACAAACTAGTTTCAATGGTGATTGTAGAGGGTACTCTAGCTTTAGATGTGCACGGGATGGCTAAATTGGGCATTCGTACTGTGTTCAGGAGGTAGCTGGTGGTAAAATTTGGTTACAAAGGCTCAGGGTGGCGTGGGAATGCTTAGGAAGCTTTCACAGAGAGAATGAGTGAAAAGGGTGAAAATGAGCATCTTCGGCCTTTTAATCGGCAATGGTTAGAATTTGGCATGGAATTTCATAATGAATAGTGGTTGGTTTCGGATTTTGGAGGGGAGGTGGTTTCGGGGGCCATCGCATGGATTTTGGCCATCAGGCGATATTTTCATGAGAGCACACAAATTATCATGGAGCTGCCACGTAACAGAAAGGGGCCCAAGCAAAACCAATAATTTCGCATGCTATCAGGTGGGTAAAGTTAGGGAAGGGAATCAATGCAATATGGATGCATGGCATCAAATCTAGGGGAGTAAGATTGCACGACGGTCGTGCGATGGAGATGAATGGAGAGAAATCGGGCAGAGATTTGTGGGGCCCGGGGGATTAATTACAATTGATTTGTAATTATTTAATGAATAAGTGTGGGGTTAAATATAAGCGGGTTTATGAAGTGGGACCAAGGTTTATGCGGTGGGATTTGGTAACCACACCAAGGTGATGGGTTAAAGGGTTTATATAGGGGAAAATGTGAATTTGCAAAGGTAGTTAAATAAAGAAGAAGGGAGAGAAAACTTAGAGTAAAGGGATTTTAAGGGGTAAAAGGCATTATTTTTGGAAATATAGGAATGAGGGAGTTAATAAAGTAATGCGGCAGGGGGATTTAAACTTAGAATAAGGGTTTTTAGTCGATTTTTAGGAAAAATTGGGAAATTAACAAGGGGAAAGTGGTTTCATGATAGGCAAAATCGATTTTTGGGTATGGGAATGCGTTTGGAGGATAAATTGCTAGGGAAATATGTGAAACCAAGGGGAAAGGGTGAAAATGAACGGAAAAGGGTATTTTCTTAGGAAATGATGGGATAATGAGGAAATTAGTAAGTATGTAGTGGGGGGTGAAATGGAATGAGGGGCAGTTAGCCAATTCAACCTGTGAAAATCCTTTCACTTTCATAACTACTCCTGCACACTCGAACATATGACTAAGCATGATAAATGTGCTTATGCTTCAATCAACCTTGTACTTATGCAACCTTTCTTCTACTTACCCTTTACTTACCCTAACATTTTTTCTTCACTTTATTGGGTGCATTTAAGCTAGCAAACCCATTTCTTTCCTTTTTCTTTTGAAAAGTAAACTATATAATTCTAACCTTATATCTTCCAATGGCTTAGATTAAGCTTATGAGCACATTTTATTTCTCTACCTAACTATTGATTTTCCAAGATTAAACAGTTTTTCTATATCTTTATTCCCTATCTATAAACATGAAATTTAAAGCATGAGGTAGTCAAGATTAAATAGTTTGACTATCATGGGTTGTGGCATTTATGCAAGCTGCACACAACCATTATTTTGTACAATAAAGTAAAAACTAGTGGCACTTAGACTTTCACACTTTCATGATCTATTTTTGTTTGGGGTTCATATTTTTTTCACTTGTTTTCACTTTTTTTATTCTTTTTGTCCTTTGATATTTCTTTTACGGCATACCCTCTTTACATTTTTTAATTTTTAATATGGAAAAAAATTGCAGAAAAGCAAAGGTATGTACAATATTACAAGATCAACCACAGTCAATTCAAAATTATGAATCCTATTACTATAGGACCCTAACAGTATAGAGGGACATACTCCAGCAACTAGGTAATATGGTCTACACCCTAGGTTTCAGCCTTCTCTACTTCAATTCCCACATCCTCATCATCCATTGGGATGTCTTCAATGTCTTGCTCCTCTGACTCCAAATTTATAGGTTTCCCTTTCTCCTGCGCGGTGGGCTACGGTGGGTTTCTCCTTGGTGATGTGCACACTGGTATGGAAAGCTACTTACCTTCTTGTCCTTCACGGTTTCCTTGGTTGGGGTTGGCTTGGGTCTCGATGTCCTTGGTGATTTAGGGACCTCTATCAATACCTCAGTCAATACTAGAGAAGTTTCCTCAGCCTCTATCTCCATTTCTAGCTCCAACTCCTCTGCTATTTCTTCAGTATTTATAATTTCTGCAGGTGCCAACATAACACTTTCCAACAGTACTCGTGATGTCTTCGGTAAGTTTGCGAATGCTCGAGTCTCTTTCAAAGCCTCGAAGAATTCTTGGGTCATGAGTGTCTGAAAGCTCAAAAACTCAATTCTAAAAATGCCAAGTGTTTTTTGCTGGACAATCGCTTGTAATTTACAGGGCATTTTGAATTCAAATCTGATGGTTTCCCCCACATTCGGTTCATTAATGCGGATTGGAAGCATATTTTCAAGGATCTGAGCCATCAATTTCATCCTAAATGCCAGTCGCCCACTCCATTTGGCCACATTTCTACTGTCAAATCATGAATAGTGACTTTAACGGTCACTTTCTGGCTGACCTGGATGATTTTTCCCTAGTTAGCGCAACTCTCTTCGCACTGTCGCACACCTTGTGACACCTCCTTACTTCAAACAAACTACCAATTACATAGCTCCCCAACCCAGGTAGTGTAGTGTATAGTCCCATGCCTCCTTTTAGCTGTCGGGAGTGCTAAGACTACGCTGCTAGGAGCTTCTTGCTATTGATCCTGTTGTTGATGTAGTTGGTGTAGATGTTGGTAGTGCGTTGGCCATTGGAGCAGTGGGAGCTAAGGATGCTGCCAATGTAGAAGGTACAACAATAGTAACTATCGGAATGACAGTTGTAGGAGCATTATCAATATTATCTTGTTTGAGTTGCATCAAGCTATCCAGTTCTTTCTTCATCTCCTTCAACTGATCATTTAGTTGTAGCACTAGGTCCATTATCCCTTCATGATTACTCTCAATTTCCAGGACCTCCTTTGTCTATGGGTGCTATGAATGAGGCAGCTTAAGCTATTTCTTGATGGCTATTATGTCTTCATTCTTCTTCTTGATCAACTATTAAGTAGCCTTAATGTCACTTAGATCTTGGCCGAGTTCAATGACCAAGTCCTCCAATGATTTTATCCTGTTATCTTTTGCCTGTGAGGAGTCCTTCTCTAATTTGTATTGGGTTGTCATGTTATCCAATGAATCTTGCAGCTTAAAGGCATCCATGGCCTTTATTGTGAGGGTGGAGTAAATCATTTCTCCAGCCTGCTTATGGAACTCTATCTGATCAATGGGATGAAAATCCTTGGCCAACACCTCAAAATTAGTCTTCTTGTAGTCTATCAAGGTCTTTGGTTGTTGTATTGTAAGTTGCAAAAATGACACCTGCATCTTGCCTGCTTTCATGTCAAGGGATGACATCAATCTGTTCTAGTTTGGTGGTGTAAGATAGAGGTATTGAGCATATGTCTCTGATTTCAACTTTTCATTCCTCATCTTTATTTCTTTGAATCTATCTTTGATATCATTTTCCCTGTCAGCTAGCCTGAAAAAGGAAGAAACCTCCATACTTTGTTGTCTCTCTATCCTCTGTGTGTTCGAGGTTGATGGTTGTTGTGTTTCCTCCGATGTAGCTACTTATTTACTTCTCTGCCTCATTGTCTCAGTGTCAGTCATTTCCAATGATTCAATGTTCTCCTCCTGTTCAGTCATAGGATTCAACTTGGGCTTCTTTCTTAGCTCAAACAACTCATCAGTAGTCTCCATGGTAAAGCTAGATGCCTCTTCCCTATTCCTCTTAGGATGCTTCTCCTCATTGGCTAGGTCTAAAGCACAAGATGAAAATTCATTGTTTCTCCCAATTTTGAAACATTCAGGAAAGAGCTCTGGTCAAATTTATTTTCTAAATCAGTCAGTGTGTTCTCAGCATCCACAAATGTGTTGTCCATATCAATCAATGTGTTCTCCACCCACTCAGATTGGTTGGCAAAATGTTCAATGTCTGGTCATGGGTGGTGGATGTAAGGTGCCAATTTGACCTTAAGTCTCAACTTTTTTATGACCCCATGAGGGTCATACTACCATATGAAGCTATTTCTGAATTTCATCTGTTGTAGTATCTTGGCGGCCTCTGGTCCAACCTCTCTATTGTTGCAAATGAATGGGCCCAATTGGTTTTTCACCTTGAACTGGGTTTTCTTCTTAGCAAATGGGAAGTGGACCTCATTAGAATTGATGATTTGTCTGAAATCTTCAAGGGCAAATATCCTCATAGGGAGGTATTTTGGAAATTTATAATGGGCTAATTGGTAGCCATAAATTCTGATCTCAGTGTGGTTCTGGTATAGGTACCAGTCTCCCACCTTGTTGGTATTTGCCAACTACAACACTCTCTTGATGTCCTGGCTGATTCTAGGCTGAGTATCAGAAGTCAACATGTTCATGACTAGGTACACAAAGGAGTCTATGAAGTATTTGTAGGTGAATGATGTGGAAAACGTCTGGACCAAGGGTGTCCAGTAAACCACTGATCTCTCCTTTCCCATGGTTTCCAAATTCTCAATGCTCAAAGGGAAATTATCTATCTGGTAATACAAAAACATATAAAACAAAACTGAAGAGTATTTGAAAACTCTTTCAGTCGGTAGTCTAGTGAATTGTTCATGCATTTTGTCTGTAATGAACCGCACATAATCATGCATGATAGCAGGAGGCTTCCTAGAGTGAAAATGGACGGGAAGGCTAGGATGACCTCATCCACATGCTCATGTGATGTGTATCCTAGGATGCATGAGAGTATGGAGATTATGTGTTTGTCAGTTTTTGGGAAGATGGTGGCAGCATAGGGTGGGGTATCTCTAGGAGTATGGTTGTCTTCAATGATAAATTCTAGAAAATTTGCTTGATTTTCACCTAGTCTAATGTGAGGTACAACTCCAATAGGTTTCCAATGGATAGAGGAGTCTAATTAGGGCTAGATTAGATTTGTAGCATTTGGTTGATTGACTCAAGTGTAATAGTGAATAACAACTATTGATCTGGGGCAACAATAGCCCTTTGGCTAGGGACATAACAAGCATGACAAAAATATACAATATTAGGGAATGGGTGAACTTCTGGGAAAGTGTATTTGGGTAAATTGGATTCCCAAAGGCTAATGTCATATATATGGTTCAAAAATCTATACTGACTCCAATAGTGGAGCTTCAGAAGGTGGGTTGGAGTTGTAGTGTCTTGTATTTGGAAATCCCTGTCTGCTAGGGCTAAATGGTCAATTTCCAGGTGAGGGGTTGACACAGGTCTGACATCTATAGAGGTCTGGGCAGCCATATTATCGGGAAAGGTGTGATTTGGGCTTGCACAAACTGTAGAAGTGAAGCTTGAATAAGTCTGGTGGAGTGAAAGGGCAGTTTGCAGGTCAGAAAAGAGGGGTTTGGGTATTCAAGGGGAAAAAACTCTCAATTTAGGGAAAATCAATTAAATTCAATCAACTTAACATTTTGAATTCACTGCAAGTTTTTAAATTTGAGAGGGCCATTTTGGTTTCTTATCAAAGATACCTAGAAATGGTGGTATAGGCTGCAAACTGGTTTCAATGGTGGTTGCAGGGGGTACTCTAGCTTCAACTGTGCACTGGATGGCTAAATTGGGCATCTAGATCATGTTCACGAGGTAGCTGGTGGTCAAATTTGGTTGCAGAGACTCAAGGTGGCGTAGGAATGCTTAGGAAGCTTTCACAGAGCAAATGAGTGGAAAGAGTGAAAATGATCATCTTCGGCCTTTTAATCGACAAATGTTAGAATTTGGCACAAAATTTCATAATGAATAGTGGGTGGTTTCAGTTTTTGGAGGGGAGGTGGTTTGAGAGGCCATCCATCGCATGACTTTTGGCCATCGGGTGGTATTTTCATGAGAGCACGTGAATTGTCGTGGAGCTGCCACGTAACCTAAAGGGGCCCAAACAAAACCACTAATTTCCTGTGCTATCAAGCAAGTAAAGTTAGAGAAGGGAATCAACGCGATATGGATGCGCGCCATCAGATCTGGGGCTGGAAGGTCGGATGGTGGTCACGCGATGGAGATGCACAAAGAGAAATCGAGTGGAGATTTGTGGGGCTCGGGGGATTAATTGCAATTGATTTGTAATTATTTAATGAATAAGTGCAGGGTTAAATATAAGTGGGTTTATGAAGTGGGATTGGGGTTTATGCAGCGGGATTTGTTAACCGTGGCAAGGTGATGGGTTAAAGGGTTTATATAGGTGAAACTTGAATTTACGAAGTTACTTAAATAAACGAAAATGAGAGAAAACTTAAAGTAAAGGGGTTTTAAGGGGTAAAATGGATTATTTAAGGAAATATAGGAATGGGGGAGTTAATAAAGTAATGTGGCGGGAGGATTTAAACTTAGGATAAGGGTTGTTAGTGCATTTTTAGGTAAAATGGGGAAATTAATAAGGGGAAAGTGGTTTCACACTAGGGAAAAGGGGTTTTTTGGTATGGGAATGAGTTTGGAGGGTAAATTGCTAGGGAAATGTGTGAAACCAACGGGCAAGGGTGAAAATGAACGGAAAAGGGTATTTTCTTAGGAAATGATGGGATAATGAGAAAATTAGTAAGCATGTAATGGGGGGTGAAATGGAATGAGGGGAAGTTAGCCAATTCCACTTGTGAACATCCTTTCACTTTCATAACTACTCCTGCACACTCAAATATATGATTAAGCATGATAAATGTGCTTATGCTTCAATCAACTTTGTCCTTCTGCAACCTTTCTTCTACTTACCCTTCACTTACCCTAACAGTTTTTCTTCACTTTATTGGGTGCATTTAAGCTAGCAGACCCCTTTCTTTCCTTTTTCTTTTGAAACGTAAGCTATATAATTCTAACCTTATATCTTCCAATGGCTCAGATTAGGCTTATGAGAAAATTTTATTTCTCTATCTAACTATTGATCTGCCAAGATTAAATAGTTTGGCTATATCTTTATTCTCTATCTATAAACATGAAATTTAAAGCATGAGGTAGTCAAGATTAAATATTTTGACTATCATGAGCTGTGACATTTATGACAAGCTGCACACAACCATTATTTTGTACAATAAAGTAAAAGTTAGTGGCACTTAGACTTGCACACTTTCATGATTTGTTTTTGTTTGGGGTTCATATTTTTTCATTATTTTTCACTTTTCTTATTCTTTTTCTCCTTTGATATTTCTTTTAGGACATACCCTCTTTACATTTTTTAATTTTTAATATGGAAAACATTTGTAGAAAAGCAAATTAGGTATGTACAATATTACAAGATCAACCACAGTCAATTCAAAATTATGAATCCTCTTAATATACTGGGTAATAGGGTCTGCGCCCTAGGTTTCAACCTTCTCTACTTCAATTCCCACATCCTCATCATCCATCGGGATGTCTTCAATGTCTTCCTCCTCTAGCTCGAAATTTATAGCTTTTCGTTTCTCCTATGTGGTGAGATTCGGGGGGTTTCACCTTGGCGATGTGCACACTGGTATGGCAAGCTACTTGCCTTCTTGTCCTTCACGATATCCTTGGTTGGCTCTAGCTTTGGTCTCGATTTCCTTGGAGATTTAGGGACCTCTACCAATACCTCGGCCACTGCTGGAGAAGCTTCCTCGGCCTCTATCTCCATTTATGGTTCTGAATCCTCTACTATTTCTTCGGTATTTATAGTTTCTTCGAGTACCGACATAATTCTTTCCAACAGTACTTATGATGTCTCTATTAAGTTTGCAAATGTTGAAGTCTCTTTCAAAGCCTCGAAGAATTCTAGGTTCATGAGTGCCTGAAAGCTCAACAACTCAATTCTCAAAATGCCAAGTGTTTTTCGCTGGACAACCACTACCACTTGTAATTTATAGGTCATTTTGAATTCAAATCCGACCATTCCCCGCAAATTCGGTTCATTAATTTCAGATTGGTGGCATATTTTCAAGGATCTGAGCCATAAATTTCATCCTAAATGCCATCCACCCGCTCCATTTAGCTACATTTCTACTGTCAAATTATGAATAGTGACTTTAATAGTCACTTTCCAGCCAACCTACATGATTTTTCCCTAGTTAGTGCAACTCCTTTTGCATTTCCACACACCCTGTGACACCTCCTTGCTTCACACAAACCGCCAATCGCACAGCTCCCCAACCCAGGCAGTTTAGTTTATTTTCCATGCCTCCTTTCAGTTGTCGAGAGTGCTAAGACTATGCTACCTTCATCTAGTCACATGATTGGACCACCGATGTATGGATTTAATCAATTGCCATTCACCTTTCCTGGGAAGCGATCTCCATTCAATTTGACCAGCTGTATCGCTCCTCCGTTGGTAATCTTCTTAATGACATAGTGCCCTAACTAGTGCATTCTGAATTTCCCCAGAAATTTATCAAACTTACTATCATATAACAAAACCAAGTCATTTACCTTAAATGTGCACAGCTTCATGTGTCGATCATGCCATGCTTTTTCGCGCTGCTTTTGGACCTGTTTGTGAAATCCAACTAGAAATATTTTTTCTTCAAGCTCATCCAGTTGTGCAAGCCTTTCCTCCAGGGCTCCACGATTCATCATACCTGTGAGTACTACTGTGCGTAGACTAAGAGTAATATATTCCATAGGAATTAGTACTTCAACCTCATAAACAAGCCTAAAGGGGGCTTTTCCAATCAACTTCTTACACGTCATTTGATAACCCCATAGTATTGGAGGTATGCATAGGTCCCAATCACTTCGTTGAGCATTACAACTCTTGGTCAACACGTTCTCCAACACTTTATTGAATTCTTCCACTATCCCATTAGCCTACAAGTTATAAGGCATGCTCTTCTAGTGATATACCTGAAATTCCTTCGTTAGCGCACTGATCATCTCATTCAGAAAGTGTGTACCGTGATCAATCATCCAGATCTTTGGACAGCCAAATTGCATCAGTACATACTCAAAGAGGAACTTTGTAGTAGTCATGCTTATGCAATCCTTCACAGGTTGTGCCTCTGCCCAACGAGTCAAATGCTTCATTGTGGTGATAATGTACCTTTCTCCCATCTTTCGTTCGGACTGAATGGGTCCCACAAAATTTATCACTGTCATGCGGAAAGAGTTAATCTTGCGGACAAAACCAACCTCCCTAGAAGCCTAAGACTTTCTAGAGACAAACAAGATAATTAAGAGCAATCCTTCTCTAAACATGCATTTACCATACAAGAAATCAAGTGTTTAGATCCTACCTATAGTCCAACGCTGTTGTAGTAGTCCAGCCTCGTTGATCTGGATGAGCTCCTCCTTCACTTTGAAACCTGCATTCACTAACAATCAAACGATTAAATAGCACCTGAATATCT
>APFE031381270.1:0-19062 GCA_000404065.3 Pinus taeda
TAAAGAACCTCTGTCACTTTCAAGGGAGGTTCGAACTCCCTCTGAAATGTCAGTGTCCCCACCCCGACTGCTCTAACAACTCTGTCATCACCGAGTACTACCTCAATATCAGTGCCACTCTCTGAAAGCTCCGAGAAATACTCACGGACTCCTGTCATATGACGTGAAGCCCACTGTCTACATACCAGATACCTGTAGATGCTCCGCTAATCGAGGGAAAAGCCTGCTCCCTCTGAACCTGTATGGCAGGTGATCCTGCACTAGAGGACTCACACATAGTGAATGCAAACTCCCAGTCAAAACGACCTGCAAAGTCCTCAATCTCTGCTGATGCTGCCAAACTCTGGTCCTTCCCCTTCTTCTTCTTCTTCTCCGGACACACAACTGCATAGTGTCCCATCTTTTGACAATTCCAACACTTCACCTTGGAATAGTCCTTCTGTGTGTTTACCTGTTTACCTTTACCTTTGCCTTTGCCCCCACCACTGCTTGTGGAACCCTGCTTCTTCCCTTTGCCTTTCTTGCCTCCTGTCACTAGTGCTACATCCTCATCCTGCTCAACTGGCTTGGCTGCCCCAAGCTGACCTTTCCTGATCTCTGTCTGAATGCAATCATCCAAAACCTCTCCCATGTGGGAAGGGTCTCACGTGCACAAACCCCATCAGCAAAGTTCATCCATGAACGGGGGAGGCCATTTACCGCAATCCGCACCAACTCAGTGGGTGGAATGGCCTCTCCAATCGCTGCCAACTCATCTCTCACATTAGTAATCTTAGTGAGATATCCAGCTGCACTATCATTGCCCATCTTAATGTTCTTCAGCTTCTCCTTCAGAACCATTTTCCGGTTCTCATTGGTACTCTGGTAGAGATTGGACAATGCTGTCCACATCTCATGGGCATTGCTCTTTCCTCTCACATGAGGAATGCAATGGTCTTTGATTCCGTCTAGAATCAGCCTTTTACCCTTGTTGTTCTTTTTTTTATAAGCAGCCAACTGAGTAGCATCAGTAGGCACAACAACAGAGGTCTATGTGGTATGCACCATGATATCTCAGACTTCTGCCTCCTCAAAGATACTCTGCATTCTCTTCTTCCAAACGCTGTAATTTGTATGCCCATCCAACCTATCCTTCACCCTCAATCCCAATGACATCCTGCTGTCCCTAAACTGAAAAATAGCACTGTTGTAGTAAAGATAAAACCCGTTGTTTATGAAAAATCAGCTTGCTGGAATTTTCTGAGTGAAAAATCAACAGTTGTAATTTTTCTCTTTTGCTGTCCCAAACTGCCCTTCAGCACTCAACCTCTGATACCATGTTAAAAAATTTCTGTTTTCCCACCCCGGTTTTCAGTTTCTCCTTATTTCTCCCATGTAGTTAAATGCCCTTTCCCATAACCATACATTCAACAAGCTGGAAAAAAAATAAATTTGCTGAAAACACAAATTCTGGAAATTTTACAGAATGCTGGAAATTGCAGAAATAAAAATCAACAGTAATAAACAGCCATTAAAACACATTAAAACACCGATATTTTTGGTCAACGTGACGTGACCCTGGAAAAACCCCCTACAACTCTTGGGGAAAACCAGTTTGAGAGCTCTTCTTTATTTCTGAAAAAAGTCTTTTTACAACAAGAAAATATTCAGCAAAAATCAACAAGCAAACTTTTACAACTTATCTCAGCCTTGCTGAAAAACAGCCCTGCTGAAACTTCGCTGTTGTTACTCCGCTGCTGAAACTTCGCTGCTGATATTCCGCAGCGCACTGTCCAGAAATCTCCCTTGCTCTCTTGCTCTCCTTCTCTCAATCTGCTCATGAAAGAATTGAATCGAATGTGATCTTTTCTTCCTTTTCCTCCCTTAATATAACTCCAAATGACTTTTGGGTGATCCTTAAATCCAATGGTTGAAATAGATTTAGATCAATGGCTGAGATTAAATGCACATTTAAATCCCACTTTCTATTTTTTAATTCACCCACTTTAATAAAGACCCACTTAGTCATTTATTTCCAAAGTCACTTTTCCTTTCTAATTTTTCATTGATTTTATAAAAGTCACTTTAAAATTAGACTTAGTAACTTTATCACTTAAAGTCACTTTTAAATTAGATTTTAACTTTATAGAAATTATAAAGTCATTTTAGGAGAAAAATTAAAATCTTTTGGACACTTTTCCCTAGGCCAAAGATCAAAGCCTAAGGGAACCATCTGTTCTCCGGTACCAAATTTCAACACCAACAACCCCTTGCAACCACCTGATAGATCGATGTGCTACTTTTCTCCGCCACCTGGCTCATCTGTTATGATCGCATGTTTGAAGATGGGCCATCCAAACTCGAAGGTATGATTTTTCATTATGT
This sequence comes from Pinus taeda, assembly GCA_000404065.3. Lineage (NCBI taxonomy): Eukaryota > Viridiplantae > Streptophyta > Pinopsida > Pinales > Pinaceae > Pinus > Pinus taeda. Next base: position 2,365 of record APFE031381270.1, read on the forward strand.
AATTGGGTGTTTATGCTTACTTTTCTTGACCACATTTGGGCATGGATTAGTGGGGGAGTTCGGCAGAAAGAACAGGTTGTGATTGTACTATTGTTCCCTTGCCTCAACTTGAGGGTTAATCTTGTATCCTAGTCCCATGGGATCTCCTTTATCAACTATTAGCTTTAAGAGTGGCACTACATGAGAAACCCTGATTTTGGTTGCGTGATCCCACTTCCCAATACCATATATCTCACTCCCCTCCGCTCATTACAAGCCCTTTTCACATTTTCCCCATCTGGGTCCACATTTTTCCATTGGGCCCACAAGGTGTTCGCTTCACCCTCCCCTTGTTCACACCTTAGGTCAGGCCTAGAACGATGTTTCGGAGGTTGATAATGTTATCACAAAATCAGCCCCTGATAGGCTGCTAATCAGGAAGACTTTGAGTAACTATTTCAAACTAAACTTTTGGCTGAGGCTTAGCCTCCTCAACCTGAGAGGGCTCTCTCACTGGGTTAAAGATTTCAATTTAAGGATTAGATGGCTAACTCTATGAAAAAAACAAATGAAAATGTATAAATGGTTGAAATACCAATCAACAAACATCCATTGGGCTATGGAGTCTGAGCATGTTTCAATAACAACAGAAAGATCAACTTAACATGGAAGTCAGGGCATAAAGAGTCTTAATGTATCAGCAAAACAGAGTCATAATGCAAGGAACACAGTTTATAAACACATGAAGGAAGTTAGAGCATTATCAATGAATTCTAAGTAACATGTGTTCATACCACTGCAAGTAGGTAGATGAAAAAGGCCATGAGACAATCAAACATTAAAACTCTCTCTGAATCCTAAGTGGTGAAGCCAAAATCTCTGTATTAACATAAAACACACAGTCTCTTACAATAACACAGTATGCTTGTTTCTTTTGAAAATTGCCAACCCTGAGGCATTCCACCTCTTGTCCCTTATAGAATTATCATTACAATCTTGGATTCCTTGATCCAACATGAGGGGAATTCGAATTTCCTATCTTGACACCTATTCAAACCTAAAACAAACTATTAGTTACAAGTAGCAGTTATCTAACAATCTTATAGTCCTAGTACAATTAGGAGTACAACTCCTTATTATGATAGTAACAACTTAGACTAGGAATTAAATTCGATACTTGACCGCTGCTCCTCCTTAACTTCGACCTTGGTGATGTCCATAACCCTCTTGCTGGCCTTCAATAATTTCTCCTTCATCTGTCCTGAAAACTAGGAAACTGTCCCCTACAGTGTAGTCTTGGTCTTCAATGGTGTTCCTTGAATCTCTTGCTGACCAAACTAGCCCCTTTAATCATATAACACATGTTGAATTAGCCATAGAACCTTGCTCTTACACTTGTGCCAAGACTAAACTCCTTAAAGTTGCCTGAAGAAAGTCAAACCGGATGTGCTATAAAATAAACTGTTGTTTTTGTAGCGCAAGGTTTAGTTCTTGCATATATCCTTCATTCCTTGAGTTTTTCTTTACTTAGGCTTTAAACCTTCTCAAATGATCTCCTCAAATTCTCCAGCAACATCCTTCTCCAAAAATAGCCCCTTCATTCCTTTGAAGATTGACCAAAAAGAACAAAACTACACCTACAGCAGTTTCGTAGCGCGCTACGAAACTGCTTTGTGGATCAATTTACACAGTTTCTTCAAAAACTTTATTTCTAAGGATTCTTCACAACTGTTTCATCATGTACATATGTCACATATACCTAACATCACCCATCCTTGAAAACTCTTCAAAAAGTAATGCCTTTGTTTCAACCAAAATTGTATTAGGGTTTCATCACTTACTACCCTGTTTATTTGTGCTGAGGCTGACCTCCAGACTTGTTTAGCTGAATTTCCAGGTCTTCAATTTGTCTTTTCATCACCTTGATATTAGTTCTTAGTCTGTCATTGATCATTCTGATGTACCTTGCTTCCTTGATTTCAGGGACAGTCCAGGTGAAGTATTGAGCATCTTCGCCAACTACTTCAGGTTTTGGAACTTTTCCATCTTCCCACATGGCCTTTATTCTTTTGAAATTGGCTTTTTCAATTGCATGTTTCCTTGCCCTTTTCTTAAGTTGGGCAATCTCAAGATTGGCAAGCTTCAATTTCTTCTTGACTTCTTCATAATTATTTTCTTCTTCTTGAGTATCGATTGCTCTGTTTCTGTCATCTTCGTGCATGAGTGATGGTTGCACTATTGGAACTACGAGCTCTTCACGGAATCCTGATATCTCCCCCATCTCACTTACCTCTGGCTCTGCCTCTTGTAACCTTTTGGATCGCCTAGTCACAGGCCTTCTGGGCTTAAAAACAAATTTTGAAACCTGATCATCAAACTGTAGCTTTTTAGAAGATTTCATCTTTTTTGACTTGCCCTCACCTAATTCAATGAAGTCTGCTTGGACCAGAGGGGACTCTTCAATGTCAATAGCCTGAAGAAGATCATTCACATTTCCCTTTGAGACTGGGCTTTCATCAGTGACCACTGTTTTACCCTTTTCTTTGGCTATTTGACTTCTAGTTACCCTTCTCTGGATTGTTTCACCAATGGACTGCTCTTGTGCTGCTTCCTTAATTTGAACTTTCTTCTTTTGTGACTGCTGAGGAGTATCTTGAACAGCCAATGGTGTTCTAGTCACTGGTTCTTTAACTTGCTTTCTGGCCTTCAATTTAACAAACTTGCTTGACCTTTCTTCTGTATGGTGACTAATCACTGGTGATGATATTTCCTTAGCCCTAGGGCTAAGGCCTATTTCAACTCTAAAACCAGACATAAAGAGAAATTAAGACCACTCTCTATCTACCTTCTAAAGTTCATGCAAGACCATTAATTTAATTAAGCCATGATGGAACAAGGATGTTTCACATGCCTCTTTCTTCAACTGTATTTTATCAAACATCTTGCCTAAACTCTGAAACAGAAAGAAAGGTAGATCTAGTGATATTATCCGAGTGAAATGCAATAGGAGTTTGAAATGATAAGAATACATCTTGTGGTATCTTCCTTCACAGGTGAAGTACCTTTGTATGCATGAGAGTAAGTTGGCATATGAATCTTTGACATAACCCCTTGGCACTGCTTTAGTTAAATCTATGTCTACAAACTCTGGCTTTAGGAATATCTTGCAGGGTGCCATTTCAAACTTGAAATTCTTAAACCATTTTTCCTGACCTCTAGGAATTTTTGTGACTAAAGATATCACTTCAGGGGAAACTAGCAATTCTAACACTCCAATCTTTGTATGTAAGCTTGTGAAATTTAAAGCAAATTCCTTGGTCATCTGGCTATGTCCTCTTTGTAGTTTCTCACAGAACCTCCAGCAACCTACTTTTTTGAAGGCTTCTTCCAATGTTTTATCCTTTGTGAGAGCATCTAAGCCTTCAGGTTCAGTTCTCAGACATCGGCCTGACCTGTGATTCTTTCTTTCTTCCGACATTTCTCCTTTGAAATCCCTGTAGATAGAAAGACCTGGAAGAAATTGCCTTGCTTAATTGAAGAGCTGCCTCGCTTGATTTTGATGAAGAGCTGCCTCACTTGAAACCTGTGGAAGAATTCTGGTCTCTGCTCACCCTGGGCTTGTTTACTTCAAACTTAAGAACAACAACAAGTGTCTCTTCCATGAATATGATCAAGATCAACACGGATATGACCAGGATCAACAAACCCTTTCCTTTTTTGAAATTTGAAATGACTGCGGACAAATGACCCCTAACGAATCTAATGATGGATATGAATGGTTGCATGTGAGAGGTAAGGTTCATGGACTAACACCTGATGATGAAAATCTAACGGATTCTGGTGGATTTGACAGCTAGACATGATTGAACATGAATCCCTGATTTCGTAGCGCATCCAGTGTAAATTTAGGGTTTTGTGCTACGAAAATACCTAACTACAAATCCCCGATTTCGTAGCGCAGGTAGTGGTAGTGTAATTTCAGGACTTTGCGCTACGAAAACTCCTAGATAGTTTCGTAGCGCGTTCAAACTTTTGAAATGACTAGACACATGAAACTTTAAACATGATATGGGATCCATAAGGGGCAAAACAAGGTTGGTGAACTTTATTTGATAATGGAAATGAGACTCTAACCGTATGACTTAGACTCTAGAAACATAAAAATGACATGACCATGTCTAACACAAAAACTTTGGAACCATGCTGGTTGTCCAAAATTTTAAAAACCTTTACAGTGATAGCAGATGCAACTAAAAAGATGTTGAAACTTGATGCTCTACGCCGAAACAATTACTTATTATGAAACTTCTTTTTGCTGCAATACCAGTGAAGCAGTTGTAGATAAAACATAAATCATATAAACCATATGCATAATAGAAGACAACCAAGAACACAATAAGACAGAGAATTTAGGTCCAATGACCAGGGCAAAACTCACAAGGGGAAAATTCAACTAGATTTTTCTTCTATTACAAATCAATTGTTCAGGAGAGAAACAAAATACAATGAGATATCAAGAGAATGAGTAAGTTCACCCAAATCTGAAATAGTTGTAGCAAGAAGATCTCTGGTAGTAGCAGCTAATGCTAACACTGAATCACTTTGGCTCACGAAGTTATGCTCTTACTCTGCAAGTCTCTCTCTCTCTCAATCCTTCTCTATTCTCTCCAACTCTCTCTTCCACAAGATTGAATTCTCCTTTCATAGTGCACAAGTGAGTAAGAAGAGAGGATGAGAGGCACATATATTTAGGAGGAGCAAGGAGTTCGAATCATAAAGGAGGAGTAACTTGCATGCCTTGAGGGAGAGTTACATATGCCAATTTAGGGAGAGGAGGTACAAATGCTTTGTAACTCATGCCATAAAGGAGGGGTATGCATGCTTTGTAACTAATGCCATAAAAAGAGGTATACATGCCTTGAAGGAAAGAGAGTGTAACATATGCATTGAAGAGTACGTAAGAGGAATCTTTTATGACGAGACTTTAATGCACGTAAGAGAAGGTAAAAGGAGTGCAACAAATCCATTAAGTGAGAGAGAGAGGGGTATGAGTGCCATTAATGAGAAAAAGAACGGAGTGAAGTGGCATGATTGAGTGCCAAGTAGGAAAGTTGACATGTATTTCCATTTAGATAATAATATTTTAGTATCATAAGGATAATAATAATATTAACGATAATATTGATGATTAAGTAAAAATTGAACAATTAAGATTGATTAAGGATGAGTTGAGTTATTTTCCATCATCTATACTTGATTACCAATTGAAGCAAGGTGATTTACTATTTTTGGAAAGTCATGTTTGAAATGATAGACATAACTTTCTAGTTTTAGAAAGTAACCCTAGAATAGTTAGAAATGAGATTTTATTCAAGGAAATTCACCCCTCAGCTGCCAATTTTCAACAAAAGAAAGATAAAAGCATAATATGGCCACATACAATAGGAAATGTACCACAAAATGCAAAAGATGGTCGAGACAATAAAATCTTGCACGTGGGCAAAAGCCAAACATGAGCTCTACCCCCTATAATTATGGTCATCACCCTGGTTCAAAGTCCCCTATGAGTGCCCCTTTCATCATCAAGGAACCCATGATTGTCCCAACCCCTAGTGGGCAATGGATTGCCCCACCTTAAGGGGTTGATTGTTGAGAAATCTAGGGGCAGCTTAATTAGGTGATTTCTCTTAGTTTGATAACTTCTTGTGATGTATTTTTACGCAACTTGATTATCTTCTTCTTTCACTTGATTATTATTATGTTCTTATCATCAAACAACTACCAAACTATGAAATACAATGAGACAAGATGACACAAGACTGTTATGAATAAAATATAAATATAAATAATAATAACATATCATAAATAATAATTACTTAGTAATTAGTTAATGAAGACATGTCCCTAAGGACATGACCGTTCATAAAGGGACATGTGCCTAGGGTATATAAGCAGGCCCTTACTCTCATTTGTAACATCATATTCTCATTCATACATTTTAATATATATTCTTGTATCTTCAATGGAGATCTACATATTCCAAGTCTTCTGGAATGTTTAACCTGTTATAACGAACCTTATTCGTTACATTGGTATCAAAGCCACGTTCACTGATTCCGGCCTTTGGTCATCAACTATTTGTTAACCTTGTTGTCGTGCAAATGTTTTGCTACATATTTGTTGAGAAATCTAGGGCATTAAGTATTAGGTGTTTTCTTTTTAATTAATAGCTGCTTGTGAGTGCTTTTTACAACTTTAGATTAGGATCTTCTTTTCTTAAGTTATTAGTGTTCTTCATCAAACAACTACGAATGCATGAACATAAATAGACAAGAGACACAAAATGTAGGCTATTAGCTAGGGCCAAAAGCTCTCACTCTTTGAGAGGAAAACCCACACAAATTCTTCTTATAGAGGTTCCAATTGACGAATACCAAGACCAAGACCCCTGACCTATTTGCCACTCCAAGACCAAGACACTAGTTCTCTTGACTGTCAATCTTTTGCTCTTTTCTTTGTCTTGACTTCTCTTCCACTTCGACCTCCTTAGCATCGAGATATCATCATCACCGAGACTTTGTCACTGACATGACACCGATATCTCTTTACTGGCTGTGACCTTTTCTCTGTGGTAGTATAGAGACTTTCTCAATGTGTAATACTGAACTATAATGGCACCGAAGTTGTGAGGCATCAAACCCTTCTCACTGTGGTAGCATCAAACTGTAATGATACCGAATTGTGAGACCTTCAAACTCTTCTTGCTATGGTAGCTCCGAACTGTGGTAACACCGAATTTGTCACTGTAATTGTTATCCAAATCTCAGAGGTAAACCCGAACTCCTTGACTGTGAGATAACACTAAACTTATCTTTGCAATCCTGCATACTTATCCGAGCTCCTTCAACGAACTTGCCTTTCCAATCCTGTACCTTATCCAAACTTCTTCACTGAATTGATATCCAAACTTTTCACTTAATCGTCCACCCGAAATTTCAAAGAGATATTCGAACTTGTCTTCTGTGGAAATGCGAAGACCCTTCACACATATATAGTGGTTTGTATATAATGAATGAATTATATTTTAACGTCCACGAGACTAAAAATAGTCTATGGGACTACCAACCCCCCTGTTTTTTGCCTTTTGTAATTCAATCCTTTTCTTACTCAAATTGATGATGAGCTGACCCAAACTTCTAATAGTCCCCTCATTGAAAAGATAATGCCAAGGAATTGATGCTTACATACTGCCATAACTGTCCCTGATGTCTCTGAAAACATGACATTCCAAAATGAAATGCTTTTCCGATTCTACTGCCCTAGAAGTGCAAAAAGTACACACCCGTTCTTCCCAAGCTTCTTAGGTCTCTTCCACCGCCCCGTTTCACACCGAAGTTGATGTGAGTTAGTTCTTAATTGAGCAATAAGAATCTTTGCTCTCCACAGAATGCTAGCTCCAATGTACTCTTTTTGTTGGAGATCACAAGTCGGGTTGAATTCCTGAACATAATACTTCTTTCTACCTAACTCTTTCCCCCATATACGCTTTCGAAACTTCTCCATAACAAAATTATTTAACTCCTTGCTATTTGTGGGACATGCATTGAGGTAAATATTCCATTTTTGCATCCATTTGTTGTTTTATCTCATCCATGATTTCTTTCTTTCTCTCATGCCTTCATTGAAGATAACTTTCGGCCATCTACCTACTCCCATTTGCTCAATTCTTTTTAGATACCTTATAAGACTCACCATAACAATTGCTTCGATAGGAGCTGCCCCTGTTTCACTCAACATTATCTCATAAGGAACGTGTTAATTTTGAGTTAACATGTTCTTTGCTTGAGACAATTACTTCATTATCCCTTAATTAGCTTCATCAATCCATTAGCAATCACATTAATTATTAAGATATGACAGTAACTGATGAAAGAACATTCAACATCGACACAGAAGACGAGCCAAGACAAGAGAACAAAAAAATATGGCTCAAGCTAGGGAAAAACCCCAAGGTGGGGAAAACCATTGAACAATTCTTCTTATTATCAATATCAAATGATTAGTAGAGAGAGAGTACAATATTTAGAAGTCTAAATGACATAACAACAAGGAGATCTAGAGTCCCTGACTCAAACAAGAAGATGGCCTAATTAATAGACTGCAATTTTAGACATTCTGACAAATGATACCTTCTTGAAGATCTGGTTAGGGCTTCTTGTCGAGATTAACAGTTCTAAACCCTTTGACTTGGCGGCTTGCCTTGATCAACACGACGATACCCTTCACTGATTGGACAAAGCTCTAGACATGTATCTCGACCCCTTTTATGAGAAGAAATGCTTGCAGCCCCTCACTGAAGCAATGGATCTACAATGCGACTTCTTTTCATAACCTAGCCATTAGATTCGGCCCTCCTTTCAACTATTGAAGTAAGACTGCGATGATGAATATGCTCATACGAAAGAGACTAGATCAATAGAGAATCTAAGCGAAGCATCTTGGCCTAGATGTAGAAGATGAACCCAAAACCAGAATTGACCTTCGTCCTCCTTGAGTACGGCTGCCTTAGGCATACCTTGGAGACCCTTTTTGGATGATACAAATGAAGATGGAGGATGCCTCTATATATATAACAATTTTTCCTTATGAAGGTGAAGTTGACCTTGACATTTGGAGGCAAAGTTGAATTTCAAATTTTCAATTTTCCCGCCTTGATAAGGTTATGACTTGAAGGATTTATTTTAAATAAATAAATATTTTTCCTTATCCAAATTTGATGATCTTTATATTGATCTTGGTCCTTTCGAAGAGAGGAATTCGATGCTGCAATAATCTTCCCCATAGGAGTTGTCCAAAGTGGAATTTGGCCCTAGTTGCAAATTTTAACACTCCCTCTCAACTAGGGAGAATTCCACCTGCCAATCCATCCATAATCATGCCATCCAGTCGATATGAACCATCTCCGTCTGTTAAAATTTGATGACTAAAAAAATTTCCTGCAATCCCAACTCGGTTTTAATTTCACCTTATCACTCCCATTCAGTTAAATGCCCTTTCCCATAAACATAAATTTAACATATAGAATTCTGGAAATGAAATTTTCATATTAACACACATGGAGCTGTCAACACATGCTGAAAATAAATATGGACATAACCAGACCAGCAACACACATAAAAAAACACACATATTTTTGGTCAACTTAGACCCAGGCAAAACCCCTTCAATTTTGTCCGAGGAAAACCTGTTAGAGAGCTCTTCAAATTTATTTATCTTTCAAGTTAAGGAAAAATATATTTGCAGACAAAACAAAACAACAAAATACAACTTATCTCTTCAGCCCAAAACTCCTTGAAAACCGTGCCCACTTTGTGTCGATTTTTGTGCCCACTTGAAGTTGAAAATATGTATTGTACAGATACGACTGTATGGACTGTAATGTACAGACTCCGTATGGAATGTGCAGATTTCCATACCATTGTACGGATTTTTCTTTTCTTTCAAAAACTTCTCTCGAAGGACGTGCATCTCACAACATTCAATGTTGTTTGTACTGTACCTTCTGCTGTCTTCTATGTTTTTATTTCCATGCCCAACTTTGCCCATAAATCACTCCTTCAACTTGCTACAACAAATTTCTCCTACAGAACTTTTCTCCCGCTTTCAGCCTCCTTTCTCTAATTTTCTCATGAAGAATGAATGCAGTCGCTCTTTTCTTTCCCCCCTTTTGTTTCCCTAAATGGATTTTGGGCAACCCTAAGATCTAATGGCTCAGATTCATTTAGATCAAGGGATGAGAATAAATATGCATTTAATTCTCACTTTCTATTTTTTAACTCACCCATTAAATAAAGTACCCACATTGTACTTTATGTCTAAAGTCAATTTTCACTTTATAATTTAACATTGAATTTACCACTTATAAAGTCACTTTCGCTTTATAAAGTCATACTTAGGAAAATAATTATTTTAGACACTTTTCCCTATGTAGAGACTAACCCATGGGAAACCACTTGTCCAAGGTACATTAAAAATCAACACTGTCATCTCTTCTCTGCTTTGCTCTGCTGCTCTGCTAAACATTGATATGAATAATGAAGAAGAATCGATTAAGAGTGAGTCACAAGACCTTACCACTCTCCCCTGACAAAAGTCAGTCCAGAGGTAAAACCTCAATTAGACTTGATCCCAGATCAAGTTGAAGAACACCAAGCATCCTAGTCATAGGGAGTACAACGGTACTTGATGCGTTCATCAATAGTGCTATGGTCCTTAACCACTTTTCCCAACTCATTGGCCAGATTAGAGGTACTTACCATGTGTCTCGGACTACATGGGTAGGATGATATTGAATCAATAGCAGGGAAAGAATGTATCACATCCTGCTCACAACCACATGTAGGGAAAGGACGAACCGCATCCTACAATCACACATCACAATCACACGTAGGGAAAGGACAAACCACATCCTACATATGCAAATCACGGAGAGTAGGGAAAGGATGAACCACATCCTGCAAACACAAGTCACAACAATCAATCATAGGAAGGATCCTACACGTGGGGAAAGGATGAACCACGTCCCACCGACATGTCAACCACAAATCGTAGGGAATAAGCATTCTACATGTGGGGAAAGGATGAACCACCCACTAACATGTCAACCTGTAGATGCCTGAATGCATCTCTCTCTGGGGTATCCACATGAAAAGGTGAACCACTCATCTTGCTCATATGCCATAGGAGAAGGTGAACCACTCATCCTATGCATAAGTCATCAATAGTAGGGGAAGGTGAACCACTCGCCTTACACGTGTCCGTAATCGTAGGGGAAGGTGAACCACTTATCCTACATACATGTTAACCACCATGGGGTATCACAGGGGAAGGTGAACCACTCACCCTGTACACAATGCACCACTAGGGGAAGGTGAACCACTCACCCTATGGTCACTCATAGCTCAATAAGTACCCGAAGTCTTCAGGATCTCCTAGAGCTCAATGTTCCATCTTAACCAAAGATCCTTTCATAAAGGAAATAGTGCCAAGCTGCTCTCCAAAAACTGTGGCTATTTTGGCTGGTTCGACAATGGGAGTCTCATTGCTCCACTCAAAACTTAAAAGCATACAGAAGGCATACAACTAACTTCCAATTGGTCATTCTGGCAGCAGAGACCTTAGCAGCACTTAGCAATTTTCTGATTCCTGCAAATTCAGGATACCACAACTTGTTAAGGAAAACTGTTCTTACTCCCTCTCACTCAAGGAGACCACATGCTTCAGCTTGTCTTTCCAGAGACGGTTCTATAATATGATCAATCTTTTTCCTTCCATAAGGTGCAGAATGTCCATCTGGCGATCTGCTCATCATGAGATCCATTAAATTTGAAGATAGTCAAACATGTCAGTGCATGTCCTTAACTATACTGGCTGGGAGAGTTCAACAGACAACACCCCCTGAGACTAAAGAGGTGAACTGCTCCTGAAACCAAATGTTGTAGTCATACGTTAATTCCATCAAATATTTATCAAGATCAGAATATATAATCATTCATTTTTTTCTTTAAAATCTGATGATAGCATTAGTAATCAATTAATCCATAAAAGGATCTTATCATGATCCTGTCCTATTGAGTAAGAGATCAGGGAGTCTTCAAATCTTAAGACGTACTCCAGGGTCTGGGCTTTGCTTACAGTGCTATTCCAATCCAGCTGTTTCGAATCCACTGTATTATTTTAACACAAAGACTCAATCAACTATCCGGGCTTTACTGAAGCTGAACCAAAATTGAGTGTTCTAATGACTGTAAAGACTCAATGTAAAATCTGCATGAGCACAGATTCTTATAATTATATCTAACCAAGGTCTATACTCTTTTAGGGAATACAATCATACACATCGGCTTTTTAACTCGGCAAGGTGGACTGGCATTTTAATTTGATTTGATCTCTAGACTAGGTTCAGGTTATTCTGCTCTTCTTCTTCAACGACACCCTGAATATGCAGCTTCAGTATTCCACATAAAAAAAATTCAGTCTTGGTCCTTGAGATAGTACGCAGCCCAAGAATGAGTGGCAATGGACTGAACTTGTACCAGGGAGAGGTCCACTTCTTTCTGTCACTTCAACTTTGTCTATTTGGGAGTAGATATGGCTCTCTTTAATTTGTAGCTCAACTTTTGCTTTCATTCTATTTCATTTCACATCCAAACAATCACATAATCAACAACGAGGACAGTGAGAGTGAGCCTTATCCTTAATTGCTTAATCATCCATTTCCATCAAATGCCTTGATAAATTCCTCTAGACTGGAATTCTGCAAACAATTGAATTAACATACTTGTTTTAAGTCATTGTCTTGGGAAATGGATCTCGCTTCTGCCCTCTATCAGTTTGAATAATCTTTAGTTGATCTAACTGCATTGTTCCCCAAGATGACTGTGACCAGGGCAGAGGATTTAAGCTAGTCCTCCAAGTCAGACTACTCAAGTTGCTGTAATGACAGTCCTTCTCTGTGGCCCAGAACAGAATAAGAATCTCTTTGTAGAACACATAATCATGACGACGGCTAAAGACAGATCCTTTCTAGGCCTCTCGGCCCTCTCACATTCTCCTCTAGATCCTGTTTTAGCAACACCTCCCTGCAATCTCAGAGACAAATCCTCAAAAAAATAGTACGTTACCAACTCGACGTTAACAACAGATAGGTTGTCGACGAGTTTAAAACAGTTGATTGCTTGCTTTCTTATTCTTTACTGGGAGGGGAGTAATGAGCCCAGGTTGCACGATAAGAAAAGGATATTGCGTTGGCAACGATGGGCGGATAATACGTGTGATGAAAATAGATTCCCACCTAATGGAACACAGTTTCTACGAACAGAGCTTTCCCATAAGCACCCGTATAAAACAGGGCAGCAGGAAGCTCAACAACACTACCAACAAAGACTGCTTGCCTACCCTTATCAGTACACCCATAAGCCATAGACAGAAGTAATTTCTACGTGTTTTAACAGTTATCATACACGTCCAGGATCCAAGTAATTTTATGTTTGTTACCAACTATATCTAGATACGAAATTTCTGGTTTGACATGCACAGGAAAGATAGAAGTGAAAGATGTTTTTCCATACCATTATATATATTTTGTGATGTAAGGACAATACTGTTCTGAAATAACCTGACATACTGTCTATATATATATATATTATCACTGCTCAGAACTGCAGCAAGTCCATACAAACAATTGAGAGAAACTGTGATGCCAAAGATGCCATACTGAAGAGCCAATACCATACATGTAGATCATGTATTATAAATATTACAGAAATCATAGACCATCCTTCTGTATTGATCTCAATATACATATTCTGTTATAGAGGTGCCGAGATTGAATCTAAACACAGGACCGAGACCTTACCTATATCGCAAAGACTATGCCGAGTCTATATGTGATAATGTCGAACTATATAACAAGCCATATACGGTCTGAGTAGAGTCTCACATATGCACTGTCTCGATCTATTTGGAGCTGGTGACCACGACAATGTTTTGAACAAAGCCCCCTGTGAATGTTTATCTCTATCTCTGCTCAGATCCCTACTCTTGAAACTGCACTTCAAGCACGGATTCCGAATTTCAGTGATAAAGATCCCCTTTAAATTTTGCCCCGGCAAATACACTTTGCTTGATAATCCGAAGACAAAGGCGGATCGAAATGTTCTTCAAAATTCATTCTGTAAAAGAGAGATCTGCCATCACCACAACTTATATTGTTGCCTCAACACCATCGATTGTCCATTTCTCAACAAAATTCCTGGGAAGGAAAAAAAAAAGAAAAAAAAAACAGTTCAAAAAAAACCAGGGATGATTCTCAGACCGTGCGATGAGTTTAAGAGCCGCTTGATAAAAATTGATGGGAACTCGATGAATTCAGGTGCCAATTCTCCTTCCTCTCCAATAGCGGTGGCGTGCATAAAAATTCGTGGCAGTTAGAAGAAGTATGACAAATGCAATTTGCAAGTCCTCTAACTAATGCGTGACTATAGCAGCGTGGCGAAAAGAGATTTTGACTTAGCGAATCCGCTGTCACCGATCAACAACAATTTTATAAGATAGCCATAATTCGCTTGACCTCTCGCTAGCCATTCTTGAGGTATCGAGCTAAGCGCTCACCCGATCCTTTAAATACTCTCGTTTCAATTGGCCAAATCCAGGGCTAGATCAAACCTTAATAAAATCCTAACTCAAACATACAAACCAGTGCCCGATTGAAGCTAGTAACAGAGCAACGGATGATTCAACTATCACGCTCCTCCTTCCCCTTGTGCGAGTCGATCCTTGGATCGAATTTGGCGGAGATTGAGGGAAGACACGAAGGGAAATATAGATCGTTTCCTTTTCCTTCACTCAAGTCACTCGACAGATCATAGGGCTGCAATTTCCTTGGAACAATCCATAAAGAAGATCTAGGTCTGCCTCGGACATGGTTCATTGATGAATGACGCCATAGAGAATTGAATAAACCTTATGAGATAGCTCTTTACTCTTGGGCTTTCCTCTCATATGCTCTGATTCCATGTTAATTTTGAGTTAACATATTCTTTGCTTGAGACAATTACTTCATTATCCCTTAATTAGCTTCATCAATCCATTAGCAATCACATTAATCATTAAGATATCACGGTAATTGATGAAAGAACATTCAACATCGACGCATAAGACCAGCCAAGACAAGAGAACACAAAAATATGGCTCAAGCCAGGGAAAAACCCCAAGGTGGGGAAAATCCTTGAATAATTCTTCTCATTATCAATATCAAATGATCAACAAAGAGAGAGTACAATATTTAGAAGTTTAAATGACCTGACAACAAGGAGATCTAGAGTCCCTGACTCAAACAAGAAGATGGCCTTATTAATAGACTGCAATTTTAGACATTTTGAAATATGATACCTTCCTGAAGATCTGGTTAGGGCTTCTTGTAGAGATTAACCTTTCTAAACCCTTCGACTTGGTTGCGGCTTGCCTTGATCAACATGCGGTACCCTTCATTGATTGGATAGAGCTCTAGACATGTATCTCGACTCCTTTTATGAGAAGCAATGCTTGCGGCCTCTCACTGAAGCAATGGATCTGCAGTGCGACTTCTTTTCATAACCCAGCCATCAGATTTGGCCCTCCTTTCAGCTATATAAGTAAGACTGCGATGATGAATATGCTGATACGAAAGAGACCAGATCAACAAAGAATTTAAGTGAAGCATCTTGGCCTAGATGTAGAAGATGAACCCAAAACCAGAATTGACCTTCGTCCTCCTTGAGTACGACTGCCTTAGGCATACCTTGGAGACCCTTTTTGGATGATGCAAAGACATAGGGTATAAGCTAGGGCCAAAACCTCTCATCTTGAGAGGAAAACCCACAAGAATTCTTTTCTTCTTATAGAATGTTCAGATGCGAATTCCAAGACCTAAGACCCTTGTCAAAGACTCGTCCAAGACCAAGCAAACTTTCCTTCTTGATGAGCAACCTTGACCTAGCAGCTTTCAGCAACTTCGACCTCCCCAACAACTTCTTTTGCAACTTCGACTTCTTCAACAACTTCAATTTCGATCTAGCAGCTTCTTGACTGCAATTTTCGGCTATTGCAAAAACCATATCTTTTGCACGTATGAGGAGATGATAGCCCAAAACCAACTTTCAAAGACTTCGTTCCTTTCCTTCTTCTAGTTCTCCTTCTCTTCGCTCTTTTAGGTCTCCTCTTTCTTTCTTAATCGAACTTCTTAGTGTTTGATTGATTGATCCTTAAATGAGGTCGATGTCTCTTATATATAGGCTTCTTAGGAGGTCAAATTGTTGTTGATGATACAGATTTGATCCTGTTGAAGAATCTAGGGCACTTAGAGTTAGAGTGATTCTTCTTAGCATGATAACAATTTGTGAAGTGATTTTACAATTTATCTTAGCTTGATCTTCTTCTTATTATTAGTGTGTGTGTTTGCTTCATCAAAATGTTACCAAAACAAAGAGACAAGAACACAAGATGTTTGGCTTTCTACCAAGGCCAAAACCTCTCCCTCTTGGAGAGGAAAACCCGCACAAAATTCTTCTTATAGAGATTCCAATTGACGAAGACCAAAACCAAGACCCTTGACCTATACTTCCATTTCTAGACCAAGACATAGTCATCCTTCCTCTCTTGAATGTTCGATTACTTCATGGCACCAAAACATGATCACTGCAATATTCCTACATTGTAATCTATCCCTGAACTTTGGCCTCATCATTCCTTCATCATGTAATATTTAGCAACATCATGTAGTACCTTGTATCAATGATTATATCACTACATCACCTGCTATCATCAAACCTCATTGAGCACCATTGTTCATCTGCATTTTAGTGAGTATAAGCCTAAGACAACGAGGAGAATATCACTGTAATATTACCCCAAAACAATCCGCACTGTGATCACTACAATAACCGATCTTCTTGCTGCCTAGATCACCGAGAAACTCAGAGAATATGCTGAGAAGGTTTCTGTGTATAATCCGCATCTTTCTTTCTTGTATCCATTCGAAGTTTCAGAGATATGTCTAAGTTTGTCCACTGTGGAAATGCGAAGGTACAGGCTCCTATTTATAGTTGTTGCATCATACGTTTAAGCCGACCTGTCCTTATGAACCAAAGTGTCATATTTGCTGAGCAGTCATGTCATATA
>APFE031381274.1:0-19990 GCA_000404065.3 Pinus taeda
CCGGCTTCAGATTTGGATCACTAATGGACGCGACCCTCAAATAGCTCTGATACCATGTAGGAATTTACAGGGTAAGTTCCTCAGACAGAACACAAAAGGACACCGCTCACAAACAGATCACAGATCAATACACCAGTATTTTGACGTGGTTAAAACCCTCAAAGAGGGAAACAGTCCACGGCCTGCGCCAACGTGGCTACTACAGGCAATTTATTAATAAAAGAATGCAAATTTACATAAGCTTCTCTCATGCACGGTTAACCTACAAATGACCCTCCATGCGCTTTAAATAGAATTCATGGACCAATCGGGTGTCAAGCCACGGATCAAGTGTCGGTAATACCGAGGAGAGAATGAACCGTCGGATCACTACATATCGTGACCGTCGGATTGTAAGTTACAAATGTACAACGGTAAAGAAACACACTTTACCTAATTCTATACCTAACTCTATACTAGACCAAGTTGAACTTAACTATTTCCTATGTGTCAGAATATCCTAACAAAATAGAGGCTCGAGCAAGCCATGTGTTAACTCAAGATACATAGGAGCTCGATCAATGGTTTGTTTAAATTCTCAATCGAGCTATCTCTAAGTCCTTAAGTGGCTCAATCGAGTGCTTAAAAATTGCTCGATCGAGCACTTAAAATGGCTTGATCAAACTCCCTTTTTCACCAAAATACACTTGTGCTTTGCCAAAAGGTGTAACCCAACTCCATGCATAGACCCCATTCATTCATTCATTCATTAGCAACACATCACAATGTATAGTAATATATCTATGCACAATTATATAATAAACAAATTACACATGCATAAACTATTGGCAGCATAAAATCAACAAGGCATATAAGAAGACACCGACTGTATGGTGGAAACCCTTCCGGGATAAAAACCACCATATGCTTTGTATTATTCGTTCTTCTTCTTATTAGTAAAATATTCATTACATCATCATATCACTGACCACCACTTGTGTGCAAGGCACAATTTTCCAACCATTCGAGCAAGCACTTGCTCTAGGCCACTACCTAACAGAAGTCACCACTTCCTAAACTTTGCAGGTCACCACTTGTTGGAAGCCATACTCCTTCAACTATCCAGGTCACCACCTACTGGATGCTCCAACACCCAATAGTTTTTCTAGCCACCACTGGAAATAAGCCACCACTCTCAAGTTCTCATGTCACTGCCTAAAGGATGCCATTACACCCTAAATCAACAAGCCACCACTTGCCTCATTGAAAGCCCCAACCTTCAAGCTCCCATGAACCACTTTTCATGCATTTTCCAAGTAGGATCCGTGATCATACAAACTCAAACAACCATGGGCCTCGTTCCATCCCACTTTCACATTGGACACACTATGACTCTTTTGCTCAACTGATACAAAAACTCCTCAATATAAATAACCTCTCACCATCAACTTTCCCTCAAAAATACATCAACATATTACATCTCTCACTCAACTAACTAACACATTGCATTGTATTTCACTCATGCATTAGTTCAGAAGCACCTCTCGTCAAATTGTCAACTCACAACCTCACCATACAATCTGTAGCCCCAAACTCACTCAACCAATACATAATAATTCAAATCCTCACCATACATTTTCTACTCATCAAAACTCGAAAAAATGCAACCAATATCACATTCATACATTAGACCCAGTATACATGCAAGCTATAACAATGCATATATTGGCAAGCACACAAACATAGTAGTTGTAACGATATATACACCCCTACAATAAAAAACATGTCAATCATACATAAGCACAACATATGCCCCTGCAATCACTACAATTCCTCACAAATCCTCTATCCAACACAGGCACCCACTATCGATCTCTAACGCACTATCTCTAACATTTAATATCTGCAATAATCCACCATATCGCACTTCTCCTCTCTGTCATCAATGATAGGTATATATCATTTGGACCTATGCACACTTCAACTCTATCATTCACACCCTGACTCTGGTATTATGTAGATGAGTGCTCCATGCTTTGTCCATTCACTCTCTTCTCACCCAATCACTTTTCCACAAATGTTCAAATCACAGCTACAGATACATTGATTTTCCTATTATATGTTATATGCACTCTACAACATAGCCACTTCATCGCACTTGCAACCAATCCTGTCATGTGCATTGTCTCACTAGCAATGGCACACTTTAGCACCAAACATAGACTCTCTATGTACATATTTTTGTCATCAGGTCTAGAGTGATTCCAACACTCCTCTTTCGACCAACAAATCACACTAGGTTTCTATAGGGGCATGCACTCTAAATCTAATACATGCATTGGCCAACACTAGCTTTGTCCAACACTTGGGTATTTAAACTTTTTTGCATAGGACTAGATATGTGACACTTTAATGACCATAACATATCTTTATCAATGTGTTTACACATGTGGAGGAGTTGAAACATTTGATCAAAATCAGATCTCTACTTACTTAATGACTATATCAATGCCACTAGAACTCAACCAACCAATCAATGTGTTCAACTACTTCTTCAACCAAATGAAGTGATGACCACATCAACTATAAATTCAGCAAGTAAATGCATTCACATGAACGTTGAAGCCACCCCAATCAAACTAAATCATTGGGAAATTACAATGGTTTGTGCTTGTGGAATTTCATTTTTGCACCTACAAGGCAATGTTGTTGGCACCTAACTGGTAGCCTATAGCAATCTGCACTGACAGAACATGGAAAGAGCATAGCACTACCTTAGTGTTTCTCTTTGAAGAAAGGATGACCATGTCACTAAAGTAAAACAAGGAAAATTCAAAGGCTTACTTCCTAGAACTTCTTCTAACTTCATTAATCCAACTTCAACCCTTTTGTAACACCTCCAAGACCTATACAACCTCATCAAACCTCTATCAATCATCAAGAACACTTAGGCACATGGTCATCAAACCCGTTGACATAAATACCAACACAACTATCTCTAGGGTTGACATCAATGCCAACACCATGTTGCCAACAACCTTCCCTTTTAATATTGATGGAAACCTTCAGACACTCCAGCTAATTGATATGCATCACTACTATCTAGTTGATCTCACTCTTTGCAAGTATCTGTGACACTCTCCCCCTTTGACATCAATGAAAAAGGGTTATCTAACCTTCACCGAAACACCATGCTGAGACATATGAATACACCATGCTAATACTAATTGATTTTCAAATGAAATTGGGTCAACTACGACCAATCATCCCTATATGATAGGCATTAGAATCAAAGAAAATATTATCGCATGTAACCAAAATGCCTCTATACCAACACTGTGCTCTTCTCTCACTGAATATGCTCCCCATGAACATGTACTAGGGATTGCAAACATCTCCAAGTTATTGTACAAACACTTATTCTACTGACATTACCTCCTTGCCACATGCAAGAGGCTACACCAAGTTTGACCAATGACTCCATACATACCATAGTAAAATGATAGACAATGAGTTACATGGAATTCAATGAATACAAGGCTATATCAATAAGATACAACTCTGAAACAATAACATCCACAAGCTCATGCATGGTTGTAGTATGACTCTTTTTTATGCAAGCCAAGACTCGTGACTCACCTATGCATGCCTATCACAATGATTACATAACCAACAATCCCAATGATGAAAGAAATACAAGTACAAGGATACATCTTACACTCAAAATGGAAAAAATAGAGTGACCCATTTATATGCATGCCAAACCAATGACTCCTATGCATGACTATGACAATGAATTTCTTTCCCATGAAACTCTCAACTAGCTTGCCACACATACTCGAAACACAACTCGTTCCTATGCACATACAACCAAGTGACTTTCTCTCCAATGCATGACCAATACAATGACATATAATGCAAGTACATGGATACTACATCAATGCACTCATCGATGCTTACATGGTAAAACATATAACTTCTTTTATACATGCCAAAAGACTCATAACTCTCCTTTACATGGCTAAACCAAAGATAATCTTCAGTATATAGCTGGTACAGGGGCATTTCAATCAATTTTCCAGTGATACACATACATGCATATGGTTGAAACAACATTCCACGCATGCTAATAAAACATGGATCTGCTACAAAACAAAAAGGAGTGCAAGTGAAATAGTAATGAAACATAGCCCTTGAAACCCTAAGTCCATGCACAACTCCCCTTAAGCACATGTACCTATATACACATGTTGATCATGTGGACCTGGTTATGAATTATAAGCTCTTGAACACATCATGCATCTGCTACTACAACTTATACAAATGTCTTCAACAAGCTGTCATGTGCTCCCCTTAAGGCTATACATCCCTTGTAACACCCCACCCCACATTTGCACGCTTTTACAAGCTCACCAGGGTAAACATGAGCTGAGAGTTACTATGCTTCACCCAACATCCAAGTTCCAGTTATGGAAGTGGGGTCTACTATCCTGAAACTTACTGCAATCTCCTAAGGAGAATTTATCACCCAGATGTCAGACAACATCCATTGGTGATCTTTCCCTAAGCTAGAACTATCTTTTTAACTCATTTTACAACCTAGTTTCACACATGAAAACCTGTACATGCAGCTAGAAGGCTTCGGCAGCAATCACAACCTATCTTTCGTGCAACTACAACCAAGATTTCTCATTTAAGAGAGTGTGGCCATAAGCCCCGTTCTGGATTTTTAGGGCTAGCTCCAAGCCAACTACCGAGAACTCTCCAAAATTCTCTCGATCACCTATAAGAGCCATCAGTCTCTATCCTTAGCTCAATTCCTACTCAAAATTGTCAAATACATGATAATCATTTATACAAACACTTTGTAACCATAGTACCTATAGGTCATGAATGCATATATGATAACTAATTCATTAAGTTCATCAGAGAATCATCAAGAAGGCTTACTACCCTCTCCTACTAGTTGCAACAACATGCATTAACTCATGCATTCATATAAAGTAACCAAGAGCCTATCAAACCATGGAATGGATCCATAAAAGGAGAACATCTTATAATGAGAAATATGTAACCATGCATGTAACCAACATTTAACTAGAATGGAACCATGACAAACCAGTCATAAAATCATGCATTAAGGAAAATTTGTGCTCATTAATCTCAATAAGGATTAACGCATAATAACATATGCATAATTTCAATCAAGTCAGGGACTTTCACATACCACCTGACCATAGATTGGAGCTGAAACAAATCTTTCTTTCAGCCCAATCACCTTCGTGCCGTATTCCAAGCATGAATGTGAGATCTCATGGGATAAACCAAACCATAACCAAACAGGGACTCTAGAGGTTAAACCACCTCCACCCTTAAGCCATAGTGATCTCACCTAAACTGGTCCATAGATCACCAAACCAATACAAGCTTGAATGCCTTGGAATTTCTTCACCTAATTAGAGGATTTTTTCTGTCTCCACCCACCTGTCAAGGGATTCTAGGAGAAAACCATCTCCACCCCCAACCCTTGTGATTTTCCTGAGACCACCTCATCTAGATCTAAAATCTACTGGAAATCCAAAGTTCAACCAAATAGAAAACCCACTACATCATGGCTATCTGGAAATGGAAAAGGAAAATTTGTACACATTGTGAATCTAGGAAATCCCATGCCAATGACAACAAAACAACCAATAAACTAAACGCATGCGCAATGCATTCAAATATCAGCAAGGAAAACACACATGCAACCTATTACTTGCAAAATCATCATATTGTAGTTGCTCTTCCAATGTTCCCCTCACATTCCCTTGCTTTTCCTTGCTTGTCCTTTTCTTGCATGCTTGTATCCAAGTGTTCTCTCTCTCATTTTGTAGTTCTCTCCTCTTTTTCCTCCAAGTCCAAGTGAGAAGCTTCAATTGCCAAGTCTATCCAAAAAAAAATATGTTCCTCTTTTATTTTCTTTTTCTTTTCCCTTTTCTTCAATTTCCCTTGCATGCATATTCATCTTTTCATCTTCCTTTTCTCTTATTTTCCTTTATTCCTAATTTAATTAATTGCCATTTAGTGCCCTTTTCCTTTTGCCAATGCTAATGCCAATTTCCATAGCCAATAATTAAACATAAGTGGACCCCAATGTAATGTTTTTTCCCTCATTCAGCTTGGAATATGTGCACCATGACCTTACTTTGATTTTTTTCTTTTATAATTCCCATTTATTACATGGAAATTTAACCCGAGGATGTTACACCCCTCATATATGTTCTGCGGCCCTTTTTGAATATGCATAAGGTAACAATAGGTTTCAGTGTGGACTAGCTTATCCTACTTAGATTCTAAAGAAGAAAAGATTGTCCTTAATCTCTTGCTTTTGTTCACTCTTCCCTTCAACATGTACACATTGTCTGGGGTCCTAATTCCTTTGGCAATCACTCTCTTAGACCCTTCTTTCTAGATGTAGCAACCCTTGGATTTGAATATCACTTCCTTTACTCCATCAACCATCTAGATCACACTGAGGATGTTATGCTTCAATCCTTCTACCAATAATACATTAACTGCATTGGTCTTCTTATCACCAAGATTGACCTTTCCTTTGCCCAATACTTTGGTTAGTTCATTATCTCCAAGAATGACATGTCCATCTTTAATTTTCTTCAAGGAGATAAAGTTTCTCTTATCCCTTGACATATGGTAGGAACAAGCACTATCGAATACCATTAGTCATCATCATCAAAATTTCATATAGCAATTCCACATATCACTTGTTTCTCCTCCTTGTTTCACACTATAGTAGGTTGCTTCTTTGCATGCACATTATCCCCTTGTTTTATGCTAAGCCTACTCTAGTTCAGTTGATCCTTTTGTTTGTTTTGTCTTGAAAAACTAAACACCTTGTAGGCTCCCATGTGACTAAGATTGTGACATGCATATCATCTCACATGACCAAGATATGTGGCTAAAGGGTCAGATCTTAGCCTCGCATTGTTAAGCTTCTATTACATGGACTACATTTGCACTCAATTGCCATATGGCCAAATAGGTTACATGAAAAAAAAAAAAAAACTTTAAATGAACTAGTCACACTTGATGACTCACAAACTCCCCTGTTGTCCTTGCTACCCATACTGCTGATTGGATCTTAACAATGTACTTCTACCGCTGGTTGCAACATGTTCATAGTTTAGTAGATGTAACACTCTACCTTGTCCATAAAAGGAGCAAAGCGTTTTTGACTCTTTTGAAATCTACCAACACCAACCCTATGAGAAAATGTTCTTCTTGACAAGGTTGCTCCAAAAGGTTCTCTTCTTGGTTGTTGCTAGATCTACTAATTCTTTCCTCTTTTGTTACTTCCATTTTCTGCTACAGGATCTTTAGAATTTGCATCATTCTTTGCATGTACATGCTTGTTAAACTCTCCCTTCTGAAAGTCAAGACCAAATTTGATCAAAGGATATCTTCGGTTGCTAAGTAGACTGTCCAAAGCCTTGGTGCTCTTCTTTTTCTTGAGCTTATTGTTCTTCTCTTCTAGCTACTTCCTCAATGTGATAACTTCACCCTCAAGTTTTTCAATTTGTCCCTCTTTCTCTTTTAGTTGCTTGCCCTTTACATCTTCAACTCTTATTTCTTCTTCCAGTTGGATATTCAAACTAACGATCTTTCCTTTGAGCTCAATCTCCTTGTCATCACAGATATGCAAAAGGTTTTCTTGATCTTTGCATGCAATTGTTAGCCTACTCACTTCAACAATTAGTCTCTATATTACAACCATAGTTGAGCCATATTTAGCTTGAAGAAGTATCAATATATCACATTCATCAACTTGACTATTTTACTCGAAGCTCGACATCAAATCCATCTAATGTATAGTTCAAAAATAACTCACTACCATTTATGCCTTTAGACCTACCTTGTTGTAACACATTTGGTTATGCTAAGCCTTAATTTTCTAATCTCTCCTTATCAGCTGCTAAAATTGCATTAGGGAATGAGACTCTTTCTTTTGTGAGGCCTTCTTCTTTTTCTTTTTTCTCTTCTTCACTTTTTCTCCATTGTTTTTTCCATTTAACACCTACAATCTATCCCATATCTCCTTTACATATTCTAGATCTACTATCTTCTCCAAATCTACATTTTTCATATTTTTATAGAAGATACAACTCACTTGTGCATTTTGTTGCATCACTTTAGCTAGCATAGGATCTTGGCCACAACCTTCACACAATGATTACCAAATGCCATATCCATAAGCTAATTCCTAAGATTTAACTTTTTCATCCCATACCTAGTACTTTGCAGCAATGAGCAAATATAGATGATCCATTCTAATAAAATTCAAAATTTTCACCTGTATCTACTTTCCAGCGGTCACACCTGAAAGCACTTGCTTTGATACTAATTATTGGAAGCTTGATAATACTAAGAGGGGGGGGATGAATCAATATTTTGCACTATTGATCAACTTACACGAATTTTTGTCTTTTCTTTACAAATATTGATTCATTCCTTCATTCACAGCACATCACAATGTATTGCAATACATCTATGCACAATATAATAAGCATATTACACATGCATAAACTATAAGTAACATATAATCAACAAGATGCAATATCTAAGGTGGAAACCTTTCAGGGAGAAAAAACACCATCTACTTTTCCTGCTTCGTTCTTCTTCTTATTAGTAAAATCTTTGTTACATCATCCTATCACTAGCCACCAAAAATATGCAAGCCACAACTTTCCAATCACGCGAGTAACTACTCACTCCAAGCCACTACCTAACAGAAGCCACCACTTCATGAACTTTGCAAGCCAACACATGCTGGAAGCCAATTCCCTCAACTATGCAAGTCGCCACCTATTTAATGCCCCAACACCCAATAGTTTTTCTAGCCACCACTTCCAAGTTCTCAGAACACTACCTAAAGGATGACACTACACCCTAAATTAGCAAGCCACCACTTGCCTCACCGAAGGCCCCAACCTTCAAACTCGCGTGGACCACTTTTCATGCATTTTCAAAATAGGATCCACCATAAAAACTCAAACAAACATGGGCCTCATTTCATTCCATTTTCAAAATGGGCCCATTGTGACTCTTTTTCTCAATTGATACAAAAACTACTCAATAAAAGCAACCTCTCACCATCAACCTACCCTCAACAATACGGCAGCAACATTTCTGTCACTCAACTTAGTGACACATTAAATAACATTTCACTCATACATCAATTCATAGTCACCTCTCCTCAAACTGCCAACTCACAACCTCACAATACAATAGACAACTCCAAACTCACCCAGCCAATACACAACAATTTAAACCCTCAACATACATATTATGCTCATTAAACCTAACTCATCACAACTCAACAACATGCAACCAATAATACATTCATACATTAGACCTACTATACATGCAAGCTACAATAATGCATATATTGGCAACCATACAAACACAATGGCTACAACAGTATGCACGCCCTTGTAATCACAAACATGTCAGTCATACATAAGCACAACATCTGCCCTTGCAATCACTATAATGTCAACTCACAAATCCTCTGCCCAACACAAGGACCCACTATCGATCTCTAACACATTTCTCCAACGCATTATCTCTAACATTTAATCCCTGCAACAATCCACCATATTGTGCTCTACTCTTTGTCATTAGATACAGGTGTATATCAATTGGACCTATGCACACTTCACCTCTGCCATTCACACTTTGCATCTGCTATTATGTAAATGAGTGCTTCATGCTTTGTCCATTCACTCTCTTCTCACCAAATCACTCTTCTACAAGAGTTTAGATCGTAGCTACATGTATATTGATTTTGTCTATACAACGTCATATGCACTCTACAACACAACCACTTCATCACACTAGCAACCAATCCTGTCAAGCGTTCTTAAAGCCAACATATTCAAGCATGAGAACTTGCCTACTCACAAGCTCAATTACAATTTGATAAAGTGAACTGCAAGTCCTCCCTAAAGGAAATCCCTATAGAAATTATTTTCTTCACCCTTACGGCCCTTGAAGAAATGGAATTTTACTTGAGATTTTGGAAGCATAAAGCTCATTATGCTCTCAAATGACTAAAATGAAGTAGCAAACTCTTCTATCATATGGCAAGTCATAGAAAATATGGAAAATGATTGCTATTTTCCCTTCGTTGGACCAAAAGACAACTTCTTTCCACATAAATAAGTATCTAATGACATGAATGAATATATTAGTACTAGAAAAAAAGGATACGAAGTCTCTCCCTGAAGTTAATGCAGCACCCATCCACAAACTATTGAGGTTGCTACTAAGGACATAACATTGATCAAAACTTTGTTTTCTAAGATGGAGAAATTTGAAAAGAATAAGGAAAAGTATTTGCATCATACAAAAACTTCATATAAAGAACAAAATTTCATCGGAGGAGATGCACTAAATGAAACCTTAAGCATGTGAAGCTTATGTGAGGAAATGCAAAAAAGAAAGAGATGAATCTTCATCAAGCAACGTGGAGCACTCTACTAGGGGAGGAGATGTGAACATCCAAGGAAGGGATTTGAACATGCAAGAGGCATCAAACCCTAAAATAGGGTTTGAAAATGACAATGTAATAAAGGAACCCAATAGGAAGTGAGGGGAAATAGTTAGTTTACCAAATGTGTTAATCTAATGGGTTTCATCTCTTTTTTCTATACATATAAGGTGAATTAAGTTAAGGGGTTTTTTTGCTTATATATTTTGTAAAACTTCTTTAGAAAATTAATGAATGAGAAAACATTGCTAGCCAAACTATTTTAAAAACAAATCTTAGTTTTAAAACTAATGGTGCATGGGACTTCTGGTGTAAATAGTGTAAATATATGCTTTTACAATGTAAACTTTTCTAGTGTATATGCAATCTCTCATATCTTACTTTTCTCACAAATTGTTTATAGCTAATAAGTGATCCATTTTTAGACTTCTATGATATGCATCTGATTATTTAGATTTATATTTATATTTCCATAATAACTTCAATGCCAAAAATATAAACTAATAATATATTTATCTCTTTGATTTTATTAGTTTAGCATATTGAAATAGTTACATTTCATTTATTACATCTAAACAATATAAACAGAATAAAACCCTCTTTTATATATTCCTGGGACAATAGCTTTAAATGTTCCAAAGATGATAATGCCTTCTTATTCTCTACACATTGGATATATCTTTTTAATAATAATAATGAAAAAAAAAAGTAGACTTCAATTATATTCCAAAAACCTAGAATTATTGAGCCAAGAGGCTCATTCTACAGCCCAACAGTATGATGTGTAACCCTGTCCATAGGTAATCAAAGTTGAAATTTTGCTCATGTCTGCCAAAATATATATTTTTTTAAATCTAAAAATAAAATAAAATAAAATAACTATACAAAGCATGTCAGGTCATTAAAAAAAAAATGTACATAAAAATATTGGATGTGTAACTTGTCCATAACTATACAAAACATGTCCTATCCATAACTATACAATACATGTATGCTCATAAAAAAATTGGATGTGTAAATTGTCCATCCTTAATCAAAGTTGAAATTTTGCTAATGTCTGCCAAAATAAAAAAGTTTAAAAAATTATACAGAAAAAATAACTATACAAAACATTTAAATCATGTCTCCTCATAAAAAAAGTTATACATAAAAAAATTAGATCTCTAATTAACATGATGGGTCCAACCCACCCTTGTCACACTTATTAATGTTCATAATATGATTATGAATGAATTTAATGATGAGCAGTAGGATTACATATGATATTGTTTTATTTGGCGGTTGATTGAAATGATTTAATAATTGGTTTGGGGTCCGCACTTATGATTTGTAACCGCGCTAGTTGATATTGGACAAGTGTCCACTCCTTGGAATTGTCACTCCCGCTTTGGTATGAGGGTCTCAAACCCTATCTCCTGGTCATTTTGCTCGTGAACTATTGAGGTTTGAGGGTTCTGCAATATGGCTATGCTGCGCGGTTTTCTCTGTGTAATATTATGCTGCCTCTGGTACTCTGTCTCGGCTCTCGACCTGGAAACTTGTCGGCTTCTCTGTCTAGTAATGAACTCTTGTTTGAACCTGGTTATTCCATTAATTGTTTCTCTGTCTAGCGGTTAATCTTTCTGTCGAATTATGGATTTTATTTTGCTTGTTGGAATCTGGAATTTCTCTATGTACAAGCTGATACTGGTTATTTAGCTGGACTGTGCGACTCCTTTTGGTCTTGGATCCTTCTACGCGACTGTTCGTTGGGTTCTCTGGTTACATTCCTCTGTTTCGTGGACAAGTTGTGGTCGCAGGGCCTCGGCTTCGAGTTCTTCCACAATATCAAGGTAAGATTGTGTTCTCTACTATCATTTTTTTCTCCTCCTTTTGCTTTTAACTGACACACTTGCTCCTTCGTGCTTTGTCTCTGTAAGGTAAGTTTGAACCTCTGGTCTCGTTATTTCCTTTCGGCCTCTTCTTTATCTACCACAGTATGCTCACAAATTTCGGTGGTGTCTGTCATTGCAGGTATGTTCGTCCTGGAGGGTTTTGGTTCCGGCTTCTTAGCGCGTTGGCTAGACCCAGGTAGGGTCGTTCCCTATTTTTCTTATCACTTGTGCTATGTTCGTCATAGGCTAGGGTTACAGTAGTTTATTGTAATGATTTGAGACCGCCAACAGTATGTGGTCATAGGCCGCTAGATTTGCACCTTTCTTCTTGTGGGTAGTTGTTGTAGGGTTTGATTTGCGGTTAGGGTTTCTAAACCCGTATGCTATGATACTCCATCGAACCTTGTACAGTGTTATTGTATGGATTATATGTATATTTAAATGAGGTTTTGTAACTGTATATATTCGAACAGAGATTCTTGTGCTTATTTTATAAATGAAACAAGAGGTTTTGTTCTTCAGAAGTACTTGTATGATTTGTTTGACTTTGCTGTTCAGAAATGCTTGTGTCTTGTCTCTACCTTTGATGCTCGAATTAAGTATAAACGTCCAAGATTCCTCTGCGCCTGTTTGATTGATAAATTCAGGGACTATATGCCCTCGTTTCTGCAACGTATTCTTTAATTATGTCTGCAAACTTGTTTTCATTTGTAGGTCTGCTTGAATCAATACAAATAGAAACACATATGTGTGTACATGCTTGCGGAATAAAACAGAGAATGTGCTTTCACTATTTCTAGCAATTTAACAGAATGAAAAATAGACGGTTACAGGATATTGGAAAATAGTCTGTGTGCTCAGAGATACTTTATTAGATTTCACTCTCTCCTAAAAAGTCGAACCTCTTACAATTGCATTTTGTTCCTTTTCAGTAATTGTCTGGCACTGTTTTCTCCTAACTGTTGTTGGTTACATTCTGTTGGTTACACATTTTTTTAGTTCCAAAAACTGTTTATTGTCCTACGTTACAATCTTGAAAAAGTTGACATGAAAATAAAATTAATTACTTGCAACATTTTAACTAATTAATCCTCTACCTTCCTAAATATTGTTCTTTACTAAATTAAAACAACATAAAAAAAACAACTACAGTGTTCACTTAGCAATTTCCTTTTCAGTCCTCTCAAAGACCAAACAGCCTTTCGTCACCCGTTAGCTAGATGCTCCTGCATCAGGCTCTTGGATAAGAAAAATTCATGGCTCTGTTCCATGAGCTCCTCCACAGAATAACCTGCCTTTTGTATCTGCGCCGCGTCGAGCCACAAATTGTCCTCGATTGGACGGTTCTTCCACTTGACAAGGTATCGTAGATACTCCTTCCTGCGAGTCCTCTTGGCCACCTGTGTGTCGAGAATCTTCTCGATCTCATGGGGTTGAGCCGAAGGCATGTGCCCCATCCAAGAACTATCTCCAACTTGGGTGTCACGTTCTGGTCGTACCACACTGTCATCCTCCGGGTTCGTAATATATGGGAACAGGTCTGCCACGTTGAAAATAGGCGATATGCCTATATCTGGTGGCAGTTGTATCTCATAAGCGTTGGCTAAGAATTTGTGCAAAATATTGCAGGGACCAATCTTCTTGAATTTTAGCTTGTTATACGCGCCCTTAGGAAACTGTTTTTTGCGTAAGTGTGCAAGGACTTTATCACCTACATTGAATTGGACTTCTCGTCGCTTTTTGAATGTTGTCTTGCAACTTTGATTTCACCTGTTCATGTAGTTCATTCATCGCTTCGGCAAAATCTTCCCCATCAGCACTTCTCTTCTCCAACTTTCCCAGATCCCGCAACTCATGTATTCCGCGAGGATGCATGCTATACAAGATCTGAAATGGACTGTGTTCGGTGTTTCCGTTCGGTGAATCATTATATGCTAATTCTGCCTAAGCGAACGCATGATCCCAAAACCGTGAATTTTCCCCAGTCAAGCTCCATAACGAGTTTCTCAAACTCATGTTCACCACTTCCATTTTCTCGTCAGTCTGCCAATGATATGCAGAGCTGAAGTTCAACTATGTGTCCAACTTCTTCCACAGGGTGTGCCAAAAGTGTCCCGTGAATTTTACGTCTCCGTCAGAAACAATAGATCTGGGTAGGTCGTGTAATCTAACAATCTTCATGAAAAACAGGTGCGCTATGTGAGTGGCATCACTAGTTTTTCAACAAGGGATGAAATGCGCCATTTTCGAAAACCTGTCTACCACCACCATCACCAATTCATAACATCGATATGTTCTAGGCAGTCCTAAGACAAAGTCAATGCTGACTGAGTCCCATGGTCTACTTGGAACAGGCAGTGGTGCGTAAAGTCCGGTGTTTTGACTATGTCCCTTCACCAGTTGACAAACTTTACACCTACTCACATATCGTTGTACATCCCTTCGCATTCTTGGCCAGTAATAGAAGTGTCTGAGCTGTTCCAAAGTTTTGTCTCTGCCAAAATGTCCTTCTAGACCTTCGCTATGCTTCTCCCGTAATATTTTCTCTCATCGAACAATCAGGAATACATAACTATCCCCCTCTAAAACAGTAGTTCCTCCTGCAAGTTGTAGTCCAACCATTGACTTTTGTTCCTCAGCACAGGATTTTGACAAGCTTCATAGGCCTCTTTGAAATCCGTGTCGGTCTGGTACAAATCTTTCAAATGCTCGAAACCCAACACTTGTATTGTACTTTCCTGTAAGAGCAAGGCTCTTCTGCTCAATGCATCCGCCACCTTGTTGGCCTGCCCGCTGATGTGTTTCAACACAAAGGTGAAACTCTACAAATACTCCACCCATTTGGCATGCTTGTGGTTCAATTTATGCTATTGCATTACATATTGCAATGCTGAATTATCAGAAAATAACACAAATTCACTCCCCAATAGGTAGTGTCTCCAATGCTTTAAAGCTTGGACGACAACATAAAATTCCTTGTCATATGAGGAATACTTCTGCCTGCTTTCGTTCAACTTCTGGCTGAAAAATGCAACATGTTTGTCTTCTTGGCTGAGTATAATGCCAATAGTTGTACCACTTGCATCACATCAAACCTCGAATAACTTATTAAAATCTAGTAACCTTAAAATTGGCCTTTCTATAATTTTCCTCTTTAGGAGCTAAAAGTTGTCCTCTGCTGCCTTGGTCCAACAAAAAGGTTAACTACCCTTTTTGATAGTGTCCAACATAGGCACGCAGATTTCACTAAAATTTCTTATAAATTTGCGATAAAAACTCGCCAACCCATGAAAACTACGTACCTCAAATAAGCTTTTCAGAGATGGCCAGTTAATGATTGCTGCAATCTTTTCTGGGTCCATCTTTAACTCATTTTCTGCAATTACAAAGCCCAGATAAATCAATTCTCTTTGTAGGAAAGTACATTTTTTCAAATTTATCAGCAGTTTATTATGCTGCAATTTCTCTAGCACTCTTCGAACATGTTGAAGGTGCTCCTCTTTAGTCCTGCTAAAAATTAATATGTCATCAAGGCATACTATCACAAACTTGCTGATGAACTCTTTCAGCATTTCGTTCATCAATCTCATAAAAGTACTAGGCGCGTTACTCAAACCGAACGGCATGACCAGCCACTCGTACAACCCTTCATTAGTCTTGAAGGATGTCTTCCACTCATCTCCTTCCCTGATCCGAATCTGATGATAGCCGCTCTGCAGATCAATCCTCGTGAAGTACGTTGCCCCACTTAGGCAGTCCATCATATCGTCCATCTGTGGTAGGCGAAACCTGTACCTAATGGTGATTTTGTTGATGGCCCGTGAATCCGTGCACATCCACCATTCTCCTCCTTTCTTGGGAGCGAGAACTGTTGGTACTGCACAAGGGCTCAAACTTTCCCTTATCATCCCTTTATCTAGCAACTCTTGCACCTATTTCTTGATCTCCTCATTATCTTTGGGGCTCATCCAATATGCTGCCTTATTTGATAGGCTTGCTCCAGGTATAAAGTCGATATGATGATTGATGCTTCTTTTGGGAGGCAACTTGTCCGGCAAATCATCAACTACAATGTCTTTGAATTCCTGCAGCATCTCTTGAATTTCTGCAGGCAAATCATACATTTCTGTGTGCAACAACACTGTCTTTGCCCTCCTCACAACAGCATAGTTCACTTCACTTTCCTCGATATGTTTCACAAACTGTTTTCCACCTATTAACAATGCTTTCATCCTGCTTGCTTCTACTATCTCCTCTTCTTTGATGGGTACAAGCGTATGCTTGATTCCATCTTTAACAAACTTGTAGCAGTTCGTTTTCCCATCGTGTACTACCTTCCGATCATACTGCCATGGTCTTCCTAGCAGTATGTGACACACGTCCATTGGCATAATATCACAGATAACTTTGTCTTTGTACTTGCCAATGTGAAATTCAACCCCACACTATTCATCAACCAATAGCTGGTGGCCTTTCTGCAGCCACGACACCTTGTAAGGGGTGGGGTGCTTAAGCCGCTTCAAACCCAACTTCTCCACCATCTTGGTGGCAACCAAATTATCTATACTCCCACTGTCAATGATGAATTTGTAGCACTTCCCGTGTGATTTGCAAACTGTCCGGAATAGTGCTTTCCGTTGGGTCTGTTCTGTTGTTTCTTTGGCTGGTTTCAGTGATACTTTGTTTAGGACTAAGGCCTCCCCTGTTTCCGCTACATTTTCTGCTTCTTGGGGCAGTGCCTCAGCTTCCTCAGGCTGTGCAACAAACATTCCTCTCTGGCCAGCTTGCTCTGCTTTAGGGCATTCAAAAGATCTGTGCCCCCACTTGTGGCACCTGTAGCACTAGAAATTAGCTCCTCTACCTCGGCCATTCCCTCTTCCTCACTGATATGGCCTGCCACCTCTAGTGTTGTCTCCTTTTTCTGTTGTTCTTGAAGCCTTGGAGTTGCTGCCCTCTTCGCCATTACTCGCAGTTCGTCCTCTGCCATAGGAATGTCCTCGTCCTCTGCCGGTTCCTCGTCCTCTCCTAGCATTTTGTTTTCTAGTAATCTTTTCTTCAGCCTTCACAGCACTCTGATAGGCTTCTTCTATATTTCTTGGGGAAAGAATGCTGATTTCATCCAGTATTTCCAGTCTCAAACCGTTTACGTATCTTGTTGTCTTCTCCGGAGTGTCATCGATATACCTAGCTCTCAAGTTCACCTGATAGAATTCTTTTGTATATTCCCTTCATGTCATGCCTTTTTGTCGTAAATTCTGCACTTGTCGGTAAAGTGCAACCTAGTAATCCTTAGGTAGAAATCTGCCTTTTAGTTTGGCCACCATCCTTGACCACTTCTTTATCGATAACTTGTTCATCCTCCTTCTCTCTACTTGGACACTATCCCACCACAGGGCTGCATGTCCCTTCAATTTGGTTGCAGCGAACTTGACTCTCCAGTCCTCGTTGATCTCTTCATTTTCAAAATATTTGTCCAACTCGCTTACCCAGCCCAACAGAACTTCCATGGACAAGCTGCCATCGTAGTTAGGAATCTCCGGTTTGGGCTTGCTGCTGGCCAACGAAACCGACCTCAACAACCTCATCTCCGGTCCTTCCTCATATGATCCGTATGTTGCAACTATGCCTTCTTCCTCACTCTCATCTCCTATTTCTGGATCCCTTCTCCTTCCTGCCTCCACTGCCTCTAAACGAGCAGTAAGGATCCTGAATTCTTCCCTCAGTCCTTCATCTGTTGCTCTGCGCACACCTTTCCCACGTCCTCGTCTTCCAAATTCCATATCCTGGCACTTTCAATTTCCTGCTCTGATACCACTTGATGGGTCTAGCCCACCCTTGTCACACTTATCAACGTTAATAATATGATTATGAATGAATTTAATGATGAGCAGTTGGATTACATATGATATTGTTTTATTTGGTGGTTTATTGAAATGATTTAATAATTGGTTTGCAGTCCGCACTTATGATTTGTACTCGCGCTAGTTGATATTGGACAAGTGTCCACTCCTCGGAATTGTCACTCCCGCTTTGGTATGAGGGTCTCAAACCCTATCTCCTGGTCATTTTGCTCGTGAATTGTTGAGGTTTGAGGGTTCTGCAATATGATTATGTTGCACGATTTTCTCTGTGTAATATTATGATGTCTCTGGTACTCTGGCTCGGCTCTCAACCTGGAAACATGTCGGCTTCTCTGTCTGGCAATGAACTCTTGTTTGAACCTGGTTATTCGGTTATTTGTTTCTTCGTCTGGTGCTTAATCTTTCTGTCGAATTATGGATTTTAGTTTGCTTGTTGGAATCTGGAATTTCTCTGTGTACAAGTTGATACTAGTTATTTAGCTGGAGTGTGAGACTCCTTTTGGTCTTGAATCCTTCTATGCGACTGTTCATTGGGTTCTCTAGTTATATTCCTCTGTTTCATGGACAGGTTGCGATTGCAGGGCCTCAGCTTCGGTCTCTTCCGCAATATCAAGGTAATATTATGTTCTCTGCTATCAATTCTTTCTCCTCCTTTTGCTTTTAACTGACACACTTGCTCCTTCGTGAGCAAAGTGGCCCTATGTGATTGTAGTGTGAGTGCCCAGTCTCTGTAAGGTAAGTTCGAACCTCTGGTCTCGTTATTTCCTTTCGGCCTCTTTTTTATCTGCCACAGTATGCTCACAAATTTCAGTGGTTGTTTGTCATTGCAGGTATGTTTGTCCTGGAGGGTTTTGGTTTTGGCTTCTCAACGCGTTGGCTAGACCCGGGTAGGGTCGTTCCCTATTTTTCTTATCACTTGTGCTTTGTTCGTCATAGGCTAGGGTTACAGTAGTTTATTGTAATGATGTGAGACCGCCAATAGTATGTGGTCGTACGCCGCTAGATTTGCACCTTTCTTCTTGTGGGTAGTTGCTGTAGGGTTTGATTTGCGGTTAGGGTTTCTAAACCCGTATGCTATGATACTCCATTGAACCTTATACAGTGTTATTTTATGGACTGTATGTATGTTTAAATGAGGTTTTGTAATTGTATATATTCGAACAGAGATTCTTGTGCTTATTTTATAAATGAAACAAGAGGGTTTGTTCTTCAGAAATACCTGTATGATTTGTTTGACTTTGCTATTCAGAAATGCTTGCGTCTTGCCTCTACCTTTGATGCTCGAATTAAGTATAAACGTCCAAGATTCCTCTGCGCACGTTTGATTGATAAATTCAGGGACTGTATGCCCTCGTTTCTACAGCATATTCTTTAATTATGTCTGCAAACTTGTTTTGATTTGTAGGCTTGCTTGAATCAATACAAATAGAAACACATATGTGTGTACATGCTTCTGGAATAAAACAGAGAATGTGCTTTCACTGTTTCTGGCAATTTAACAGAATGACAAATAGACAGTTACAAGATATTGGAAAATAGTCTGTGTGCTCAGAGATACTTTATTAGATTTCACTCTCTCCTAAAAATTCGAACCTCTTATAATTGCATTATGTTCCTTTTCAATAATTGTCTGGAACTGTTTTCTCATAACTGTTGTTGGTTACATTCTGTAGCACCTGGAAACCCTTATTAAATAAAATAAAAAAGTAGTAAATAGAAATTAATAG
>APFE031381274.1:20412-44352 GCA_000404065.3 Pinus taeda
AAAAAGACATCAAATATTTTTCAAATAATTATTAATAGCTCCATAATTTCATGCTCTCTCTTCTCAAAATACAAATCACATTGTCGTAATGATGGACTATATATATATATATTAATTAAAAAGACATCAAATATTTTTCAAATAATTATTAATAGCTCCATAATTTCATGCTCTCTCTTCTCAAAATACAAATCACATTGTCGTAATGATGGACTCACTACTCACTAAGCTAGTCTGAAACATTGGTTTCAAAAACTTGCAACAGTTTAACTAATTATCCTCTATCCTCGTGATGGACTCACTAAGCTAGTATGAAACATTGGTTTCCAAAACTTGCAACAGTTTAACTAATTATCCTCTATCCTCGTGAACACTGTAGTGACCCGTCAGCTAGATGCTCCTGCATCTCTTGCTCGTAAATCTCTAACAAATTCTTCAAGTGAAACTCGTATGGCTATAGCAATTTGTTCTTCTTCATCAAGCGAAGCTTGCATGGCTCTAGCAATTTCTTTTTCTTCTTCTTCAAGAAGCAAAGCTTGCATGGCTCCAGCAGTTTCTTCTTCTTCATCAAACGCAGCTTGCATGGCTCTAGCAATTTCTTCATCACGCGAAGCTTGAGAACTCTCGACTGCAAAAACATGAAATAAACTTATGAAAATCATCAATAATATAAATGAGTCCAATGACTGGCTTCTCAAAGTCTCCATCCATCAGGGTCTATTGCATGCCAAAATGAATTACAGAGATGGCTGTATTTTGTATATAATTAAATCATTATTACTCTCCATAAGTATGATATTATCTTATTTTAGTAATGAAAACTACCGTTAAAAATTTCGAAGTAAACAGATACATTATTTAAGTTGGGTTGCATGCCTCTAAAAAAGAACACTCGTCAAGATGATATCTATAAATGAAGCGTGATCAGGACTAATCATAAGTAAACGGCTAATGTTAGAAGTTAGAACACAATAAGAAATAAGGAAAATTATCTTAGCCTCCATGTTATATTCGGAAGTATGCTACTATAAACGAGAAACCAGAAACATGACTGCAAGAACAACGTGACCAGAAACAAGGCTGGGGAGATTGCAGAAACGAAACATCTCTACCATATATAAATAACTTAAATTCTAAATATATACATATAACATTTTTTTCCATATACCGTCAAAACTTAAATCATAAATATATACATTTTTTTCCCATTTACTGCGAAACAAGTTTTCGTTAAATAGATAAATAAATAACTATATATAACAATTTTTTCCATATACTGTGAAATTTTGTTAATTATAAACATATTATATAAAAGCAAACACCAATATCATTTCTCAAGAGCCAAAATCCACATCATTATTAACGTATTACATTGTAAAAATTTCACAATTTGTCATACATATTAAACTACTTTTTCAATGGTTGTGTTGTTCTGCCACTTATTTTATCTGTAATGGAAATCAACACCTAACCATGTGAAGAAAATTTTAAGTAAATACACTTATTTTAGAACGTAAAAAACTTGGAAAATTTTAGCACACATTTTAAAATGTAACAAACTTGGTGAATGTTATCAAGTCTTATAAAATGTTTCGTCATATTTTTGAAAAATAATTAAATTTGAATTTTTTTTACATAATTTCTAATAAATTTTGACTTTTTAAAGTAAAATATTTTATTTTATTAAATTAAGTAAATTATTTCAAAAAATAGAAATCAACTAATCTATTTTCCACAAAAAAAATAGAAAGTTAACCTATAAACAAAATATACATTAAACGAAACCTTAACATCATCCCAAATATTCATGAGAACCTTAGCATCATCCCAAATATTCATCATTGTTGTCTTTCAAAGAACCCAAATAATCTCAAATCCTACAATCACTTAATTTAAATTTATGGTTAATTTAAATTTACACCATAAGGTGTTTCCCTTTGAAAATAATTCTCCTCTGAGATTACATGTACATTTGTTTGCCCTTGATTTAGGTGTTAGACGATTAAAATAATTTGAGAAAATCCAATTCATTCGACCAGTATTAAGTTAATTATAAATTTAGTTATAAGACTTGCCATGCAACACGGTTATATGAGCCGAAATTAATTTTTTCTTTCTGGAAACTAATACTAAGCTACAATGCAGTCATTGTATCGTCTTCGCTTAAAGATTTGAGTCAGCGCAAAACAGACACATCTTCACATTGTGAGCACGAGTGATGACAAAGTGAGCAAATCAAATAGGCCACATCAGACACAGAGGAAGAAACACATCTAGAAAATGATGAAGTGCTTCTAGATAAGGTTATTATGGCATTATGAAGCTTTATTCATTAAAAGTTACTGCGTGAAAAGGTTTAATTTAATTTACGCACTTTGAGGTTAATTGGATTGGAACAAACGAGCAGGATTCAAACTTGACAGTGGACATTTGGTTTCGACAATGATCACTCTCGTTCTAAGTAGTTCTCCTTCTGTGGGTGGTAATTGGAGTGCGGCACCTGTGGAAAGGCCTGACAAAGGAGGAACAAACAGACTTGTGACTGTATGTCTGTGTGCGAATAGCTTCTTGGTTCAATTTCAACCCTTGAAGCAAATATTATGCTACACCTTTCACATCCCCGAGCCTTGGGTTTCAAATGCAGAGACAGGGGAGATAATGGACAAACTAATTCAAGAAAATTACGCAGATGCCATGTCAGTACACGATGCCCACGAGTGCATTTACAGTTCTGTGTTGTTACCCCAAGGGCAGTTTACAATCGAGCTATTACAAAAACCCAAGAGGAAATCAAAGATGGACTACGCAATGGTTATCGAAATGGACTGTCAATTGGATGGACTTAAAATTTTAACATGCACGCTATATTGTATATTCACATCAAATAATATTACATATAAATACATATGGTGTCGTCTCATGATAGGTAGACTATCTTGGACACACAATCACCTGGTTGAGAGAATATCTCAACCACACACCAATTTAGGAACATCTAGATATAACAACCCTAAGGAATAGGAATAGGCTCTTGTAGATAGAATGAATCACAACTGAGACAAATAGGAATTACAATTTCCAAGTCACCCCCTTAATGACTATTTGTCTCGATCTCAATCTGCAAAGTCTAATTATGGTCAAACAAAACCAAAGAATATGTTGACATCCATATAAAGGAACAACCATCCACCGGCATGCATGGGTGTCAACCGCTACAACCGCTAGTCTACTAGGATGCCCTTCGCATACATGGTTCTGTCAACCATTATAACTACATACATGTACCTACCTGCAAATCCCCCTCCATCATCATCATCATGGGTTTTATCAGACTACCCATAACCATGCTCTGGGTTTTATTAGATTACCTTCAACCATGCCAACAAGGGCTCTCAGCCACCAAGGCTCAACACAGATTACCCTCAACCATGCCAACAAGGGCTCTCAACTACCAAGGCTCAACACAGCCACTGAAGGCTCAACTCAGTGACCAACACTCAACACTGAGTTGACCAACGCTCAACACAGCCACCGGCTCAACTCTGCCACCAAGGCACTCAATTCAACCACAAAGGCTCAGCTCTGCCACCAAGGCACTCAATTCAGCCACGAAAGCTCAACAAAGCCACGAAGGCTCAAATCTGCCACCAAGGCACTCAATTCTTCAATAAAATAAAAAATCAAACAATTGTTTCAAATTTGAGTCATTAAGTCGTTCAACGTTTCTCATATATGCTTGCATTTGTCATAAAATTTCCATCTGTTGTAGATAGAGTTTGAGTTCCATGTCCAACCTTGTCTCGTGTAGAGAGAAATTCCCATGTTGCAGAGTGATTCAAAGGCCTATTTTCAACATCATGCCCCTTGATGAAATATCTGCCTCCAATCAATTTCTTGTTGCAGTGTTCTGGACCGAATTTTGTTCCCTTTTGGCAAAACCCCTTCCATCGAGAAGGAATAGGCCCTATATCCGCGTCATCAAAACTTGGAGATTCTGACCATCTTTCCTGGAGTGACAACGCCCTTCTCAACGCCCTATTTCACAGCAACACTCCAATGCTCTTCTCAACACCCAATTTCACAGCAATCGGCCTTCTCACAGACACTGAGCATGAATCAACATTCACACAACTTTTGAACACCAATTCGGCCTTCACAATTGGCCTCAATCAACGTTTACAACACTCACACCACTCGAAATTCATAATCGGCCTCCTCAAGCAGCAAATTGGCCTCAATTGGCCTCCTTGGCCACAAATAGACCTCAATCAAATAACAAAAACAAAGGATGGGAAAACCAAAAAACCAAAAGACGAACAAACAAACTCTCTATTTCCCTTGGCCCAGGCCCAAACAGGCTCTGATACCAACTTAAAAT
This sequence comes from Pinus taeda, assembly GCA_000404065.3. Lineage (NCBI taxonomy): Eukaryota > Viridiplantae > Streptophyta > Pinopsida > Pinales > Pinaceae > Pinus > Pinus taeda. The sequence continues at coordinate 24,791 of APFE031381274.1, forward strand.
TTGAATATGCACATTATATTGTATATTAACATCAAATAATATTATCTATAAATACATCTGGTGCTGTCTCAAGATAGGTAAACTATCTTGGACACACAATCACCTGGTTGAGAGAATATCTCAACCACACACCAACCTAGGAACATCTAGATATAACAACCCTAAGGAATATGAATAGACTCCTGTAGATAGAATGAATCACAACTGAGACAAGTGGGTATTACAATTTCCAAGTAAGGTGCCTTAGAGAGAAAGAGGATAACCAAACTTTTCAGCAAGCCGTGGCTGTAGTCCTTTTTCCGCAGAGAGATTCCTAACACGTTGGCATAGTTCCTAACACGTTGGCTATATATGCTATGCATATAGGAACATGGGATTGTAATTAGCTTGCGGTCCTTGAGTTGCCCATGGTTGTCTGATATCACTGTGTGTACATGTGTTTGAAGTATCAATGTTTTTGTTTTTGTTTGGGAAAAATAACTCAGATTATTCACACGTGTTGGGAGTATCAATGTTTTTGTTTTTGTTTGGGGAAAATAACTCAGATTATTCACACATGTGTTGGAAGTATCAATGTTTTTGTTTTTGTTTGGGGAAAATAACTCAGATCATTCTATTTCTGCAAACCTCAGATTGCACTTCTGATAAATCTGAAGTACATTTCCTCAAGTGGCTTGTTAGTAGCAATCGCATCAAATATTAAAAAAATATAGAGGCCTAACACCATGGCTGTATATGCTATACGATAATTACCCCGTGTTTTTTGAAGTTGTCGATGACTGTCCTTGACTCCTTTATGACTATGTAGACATTTATTTGATGTGTTAATACCTTGTTTTGGTAAAATTAATCACGCCATTGTGAATTTACAAACCCCACTTCGAAGTTGTTGATTATTGCTGGAGCATCTAGAAATTAAAATACTAGTGCAGCTTTTCATTTGAAGGGCTACGTATTGAGAGGTTAGTCCAGGGTAGGCCCTTTGAAAGGCACTTCAGTTAATGATTCATCCTTTCTCTATTCATATCGTATTTGTTTGCGGTAAATCATGTCATGACAGCTATCTTACTGTTTTGTTAACTTACCGCCTTAAATTATTCTTAGCATGAATAGCTTACAAAAAATATATATATAACTGACATAAGTCAAATTGTTGAACAGTTCCAAAATTAATAAATTTGTTGATCAATTTCAAAATTAATAAATGCCACAGCTATTTGTCATTCTTAATCTATAATTCAATGATTTTTCTGCTAGTGTGGTAAGATTGAAAGATGCTTCTTTCAGACATTCAAATATTGTTTCCTTACTAATCATTTTCTCTTGGGATTCCTAGGATCCATCTATGAGCAATATGTTTTTACAACCATTCAAAAAATTTGAGGAAAGTGCCCAACACCTCACTCATGAAAATGGCCTCAAGCAATCAACTTTTACAATGGCATCAAAAACAAAACATGAGGTGTCTAAACTAAGAATCTCCTATTGACTGTAGTAAACAAATTGAGTTGATATTGATGTATGTAAAATGAACTAAAAATCATGTGTGTTATCAACAATACACATTTAAATCTTTTATCAGGTTAGAACAAGATGTGTCCTATCCGTTGACAAGAATGTCCTATATAGTGGTGAAGAAGGTCTTTGGTGATGTCTCATACTCAAGGCACTCACTCTGTAGAATAATGCTCCTCACAGACTCAATTATGGAATCCCATCCCTCATAAACCTCTCCTAGGATGGGTTGGTTTGTATCTGCAAATCGAAGCAAATAAATTATAGGGTCCATGATCTGAATAGGTAGATCTACCCTCTCCCACCAAGCATTTTCTAACATTGTGTCCTTCACTCTTTTAGAGGCTACTTGATCTACCTTTCTCCAAAAAGACCAAAACTCTGAAATAACCATGGCCCTAAGAGCAGTCTTGACCTCCCCTCAACCTCTTCAACATGATGAATGAAGGGGCAAACCGTGTATCCGCAATCTTCAATAATGATAGATTGTTGTACTCCTTGTAGATAGTGAAGGCATTTGTATGATTTTGTAAAAGTTACGGATATGTCGTGCATCCTCAATAATGTTACCAATCCAAAGCACATTAGAAGAAATGGATTTTAGTGTTAAGTTCAATGAATGGGCAATGCAAGGTATCCAAAACACTTGTGGATATTTAGCTTCCACAATCATGCCAGCAGCCTTGCAAACAGGAATTATCTGTAATGATTTGCACACAAGAATCAACACCTACATCTTCAAAAACTTTAATAAACAACTCACCCATATATTGTGAATTCTTGAATTGTCCAAGTGCATCCACCGCTTTCAAGAAAACTAGACCATTCAAGGAAGACACCATGAAGTTGATGAGTGGGTGTCGTGCTGGATCTGTCCATCCATCAAAAACAATGCTAACCCCACATGTTGGCCATGATGTTTTAATAGGCTCAAGCATTTTTTCCACCTCTTTTTTGCCTTTGTCAACAATGTGTTTCTAAGCTTCTCAAACCCAGGAGGCACATACCCTGATGGAGCCCCTTGAGTTAGAACTCGGCACATCTCAATAAATAGAGGTGAGCGTGAAACATTAAATGATATGAAGTTTTGATAGAAAAAAAAGGCAATGGTGAGATAAAGCTCATCATGTTTCTCCTTTTAAAAGATCTTGTCCATTGGACCAAGTGAAACTGTCATTCTTTTTGTTGCTTTTACCCCACCAGAACTCTCAAATGGGAATGTGTTTGATGCTTTCCTCAAGAAAGGAAGGGGTTCACCATTCTTGGTTTTTTCTTTATTTTGCAGCCACATTTGCCATACCAATGTTGGACTCTCTTTCCATTTCTTTCCTCTTTAGGAAAGGCACCTTTGTACAAGCTCCAATTCCACAACCCTGTAAAGCCAACAAATGACCTTTCACACAAAAATATGTGCTCTTGAAAGTATTGTGGCAATAGTTGCATTTCCAACTCACATTGCCTCCTCCCTTCACATTGTTGGATGGTCTTTGCTCTCTTGTGACATATTTCCACAAGGGATATTTCTCAATGTTACATTGAGAAGGAAGTTTTCCCTCAACATTACTTGCAATAGAGGGAAAACTTGCAACAAACTCTGATGAAATTGTAAGAGGAGGGGCATCTCCAATGGAGACATTCTTCCCCTTCCCTATTTCCCTTGATTGAGCCATGAATGTTGTAAAAAAATAGAACAAAAATGCACAAATTTGTAAAAAAAAATGCATAAGAAAATTGTTGTAATAAAAATGCAAAAAAATAGAGAGCAAATGCACTTACCTGTTGCTTGAATCTCATTGAAAACGCTCCCATGCTCTTTGCTCCTTGCTCCAAAACACCCACAGTAAAATAGACAAGTGAAAGTGAAAAAAAAAGCAACAAACTCTCCTTGAAAATCGAGACACATCGTGTCCTGATCGGGACACGATCCGGATTCAATCGTGTCCCAATTGGACACGAAGTGTCCTGATTTTCGGACACGAATTGTGTCCGATTCAATGGATTCGTGATTTGTGGGCCCTGGGGGACAAATATGGTTTCATAGTTAATTCATAATTTTGTAAAGCTACTTGGCCTACTTGTGACCAAGGGATGTATCTTGCCCATTTTTATAATGTTGAGGAGCTTAGGCTAATAATTCGACCTAGTAGTACTCATATAAATAGAACATAACTTCATTTGTATCAGATTGTCATGACATTTGGGAATTTCAGCCTTCTTGGAAAATTTGCCCTTCTTCTTGGATTCGCTAATGGATGATCTTGGATGCACTTCAATATTTGGAGCTGAAATTTTGATCTTCTTTGGAGCTATCTCTTGAATTGTGGATGTATATATCATGCTGTCATCTTGTAAGTGCCTTTTGTTCAAGTTTTTATCCTAAAATAACGTCTGATGTATGGAATTGTTGCAACAAGGTTAATGCTATATTGTGCCTTTTAATGGTTGAAGATTATTTTTTGAAAGCTATTTGGTTGGCAATTGCATATGTTACTCATATTATGACATGTGGTGAATGTTTCTAGTGGTGAAATATTGTTTTTTCTCCATAAAACTCCATAAATCTTGAGACCCATGCTTTAATAATAAAATTTATTTTTCTTTCTTTTGATAAATATATTCAAATACATTTATGAAGATGAACACTAGTTACATTCTTCAACAGGAAGAAGGTCACACATCCAGTTATATTTGGAACCAAGAAGCCCCATACCAAAGCACCTAACAAACTAAGATTGAGTGCAAAATTGCAAACTAGATCCTACCCTGAAGGAAGTCATCAATATAGATGATGATAAGCCTTTTTAAGACCTAGTCGTTAACACAGAAGAGGATGCACCAGTAGATATTTCTAAAAAGAAAAGGATGCAAAGGCAGCGCAGGGGTAGGAAACAGAGTATTTTCTAGGTAGTAATAGCAGAATCTAAAGCTGCTAAGGCAAACAAAAGCAAGAGGGCAAAGCACGGTGAATCCAGCAACGTCAATGTTTTGATGCAAACAATGGAGATTTTGAAGTAGAGAGAGATGAAAGAGCATTGTCAAATGAAATGACAACACTCATAATCGGTTTTAACAGAGTAATAACTTGGCAGTGTCACCCAGAAATTTTGGCAGTCAGGAAACTTCCTCGTGTAGCTGGCCATTTTGATAAGATGGTATGTGCCCAAGATAGGAGAATACCCCTCCATTTTGTCCACATGATAAGAAAGTTTGCTATTTTGGTCAGAAAAACAGGGGATTCAGTTTTACAGCGAAGCAGTCAAGGACCTATCTTCATCTATACAGGTGTTCTTCATAGCAGTTGAATTTGAGGGTCCTATTCCTAAAAAATTAACTAAAGTTTCACGTAGTCCTAATCTTAAGCCTCCAAATCTAGTTTTACCCAAGAGATCAACAGTTCGTTACAAAGGAATTTTTCAAGCAGATTGTCCAGCATATTTCACAACTGTTTGACCAAGTTCAGACTAAAGAGAATGAGAAATTAGTTTCCAAGTTTTAGCCATATGTTATATTTAGGCTAAAGAATAGATATCTATATATCTTTTATATTTTGTAAATCAAACGCTTTCCAAAATTTGTGGATCTCAGAATATGTAATGTTTCTATAAATTAGATGAAAATATGGAAACAAGGGTTCGGATCGAGAGAGAAAATCATTGTGTTGTATGTAAAGACTTTTCCTAAATTAACAAAGTTTTTGCTAAGATGAGAAGTACTTGAGTAATTCTCCCAGAGATTCTTGTGCTAGTATTCTACAATTTGTGCATTCCCTTATTTGTTTGTATTCTTTCCTACGTTTTTCATTTGATGTGTTATCTTCATATTTGAATGTAAAGCTATATGAATTCAGAATTCATCTAAGTCAGACGCTCTCGGGTCTCTATTCATCATATTCAAATATTCCCAAATTTTCCTTCTAAAGTTAAATTCAGAATTCATTATGTTAAATACTCTGATTATAATGGATTGTATTCTTTTTTCAACTCCCAACTACAAAAATTTTATGGTCTAAGAGAATGCTATATTTCCTGCCTTTGTAAGTTAATTGATCATTAACCAATATCTTCGTAAGTTAATTGATCATTAAACAATATCTTCATAATCCTTTCATTGATCACCAGATATTCTGACTCCATGCCCAGTGGTTATTTGCTTCTCTGTCCAACCACATTTTTAAACCTCACCCTACCAAAGATCTGGCCATTTATTTGAGTACAGAACCAGTTGTTGAAGTGACATTGGATAGCTGAGTTGTAGAGAGATCCCTCTCTGGGATGGAAGGGCTAGCTTCCAATCTAAAAGATTGGTTCAATGTTATCTGTACGTTTACCTTTCACAGTAGGGAAAATTATGGAGTGATAAAACCAGGCATGTCCCATTCCACCAAGTATAAACTTTTATGCCCAAATTAGCCCACACATGCCACAAAGATGGGATGACCACCTTTGACTGGGAATATCTCTTTGATGTATTCACATTTTGACAAAATTTCCACAAGGCATGTCTGAGTACACATTATGCTAAGCAATCTGAACTACAACATTCAAAGGAAAAAACGGACTTAGCATTGACAAGGATTGTCGACAAGCAGCAAAATATTGATATAAGAGTTGACCATTAAGGATGTATGGAAAACATTATCATGCATTAAGGGCATTATTATTTTGAACGAGTCATTCTCTACACAAGAAAATACATAATGTGGCAATTAAATGTGGAGAGCGGGAGCAACCAGGTTTAGCCACTTTATGACAACCACGCCTTAGATAACACCTCAAAGAGTTGATTGAAGAGCTTAACCCATGAAACATGATATTGCAAAACCTCATTTTTACTCAAATGATGCCTTTATTAACGCTCAAACATTAGGATGGTATACTAATAAAAATTAAGGTTAAAAGCTAATAGCCTTACTCAACAATTTCACTAACGGGTCACTGCATACTAACTGAAGAATGGCACAAAGAAAAAAGTCCAAGAAAGGAGAAGAACACAACTACATATAGAAATAAATGAGATAAAACTGCCTGGAGGAATCACTAAGCACTCTTGCATTCGAATTGGCATTCTTTGTTTGCTTGTAGTCAATGTTATTAGAACCAGACCAGACCAATCAAAACTGGACATCACAATTGGTTAAAGGGTAAAACCGGTTCGAACTGGTGAACCAGACTGTTTTTGGCTGGTTCGGTACCAAACTAGCCTTTCTTCATTCAATTGAATGGTTCAGTACCGAACTGGCCAGTTTTGTACAATTTTATTAAGGACCCTTTGATTGCATTTTTGTTCTTTTAAAGCATGATTTATGACCGCGGAGCCTAGTATTTGACCATATTGCCCTTCTAATACTATGTAATTGGTGACATTCTTCTTTATCTTTCATTTTCATCCTTTTACTTAAATTTTTAACATTTCCATTATTTAACTCAAGATGTTTGAGAGTGGTTCTCAACTCAATGGATTTCATATAGAGAGTAGAATTTTAGATCCCCCTCAAAATCCAACATACTAAACAGTTTTTTAGGATTTCAAGATTGGGGGGATTGCAGCGTTTCCATTGGATTTTTTTAATGTACAAGTGTATGGAACTAACATTTAATCAAGAGCACCAACCCCTCTAAGTACCTTGATGTTAGTGACATTTATTGTTGAACTCCTCTATCATGATCCTACTAAAAATGTACCCACCACTCAAACAAAATCTTGACCTGACATGCTAAGTTTTTTTTGTCTTATTTTAATGCTTAGAGGGTGATAATGATGATGATATCCTAATATAGGCAACAATTTTGATGATATGTAGGTGTTGTTGTAGTAGGATTTTTATTTTATGCTAGACGCCATCTAGGACATCTTTGTTGTATTTTCGGTTCAAAGATGGATTGCACTCAGTGATATTTTAGTTATGTGCACCCTTACATGCTATAAAAATGAGAATATTTGCTTATCTGTGTATAAATGGTTTGGATTCATATGGATTCTCATGAATATATATGTTTTTCTTTAAAATTTGAATATTTTATGTGCTTTTTGGTTGAATAGTTTTTTTCTCTAATCTTTTTACTCGGTATTGTTCTAGTTATGCCCAATTCTCAGTACGGGGGTCTACCAGTTTGATGATTGGTACGGTTCTGAGAACATTGTTTCTAGTTCAACTCTTGAATGAAGTTATTCACCAATATGTTGTTGAAATCCTCACCCACTAAGATGTGTGACTCTCATTGTGGTCTTCACTTTGAATTGATTGTTTATAGAGAAACATCAAAATTTGCTTCACCAAAGTCAAATATCAATATATTCTTCTCACTCCTTACTGCGCCTCTTTTAGTATTTGACAATGTGAAATTCCTTTAATTGAAATAACTAGAATTCAATCTTCTATCTATTGGAGATTATTTGTCTTAAGAATTTTGATACGACAAATAACGATTAATTCACTACTGAAATTTACACAAATAAATACAAGACTTGAGAAATAATGCACACACAAAATAATTAACATCGGTATTTTTAGAGAAATTGTCCTTGGAAAAACCACAAAGGGAAAACCAGTTCTACAAATGAGGGTTTCTTATTATTCTTCAACGAAAAAGGAGAATACAAACTCCTTGCCTCTCACTAGAAAATCTCTGGCAAATATATTATATCTTCACAAAAATATTTTGGAAACACAAAAGTCTCCTCTGCAAGTGTATTCGGTCTCCTTGTGCAACTTGCACTCCTCCTGCCAACTCGCACTAGCTGCTCCAAAAATTTGCACTACCTACGTGAAAATTCCTCTACAAGTAAAATTGCCTCTAACACTTCGTCTAACCCACTCCCTTTGCCTCTAAGTGATAGATCCAGCAATGACACACTGAAACGAGCTCCTCTCTATTACTCGCACTAGCTAACTGGCCACTCGCAAGGTTGAATTCGGTCTCCTCTTCTGTAAATAAAATTCATCTCCTTCCTCCCATAAGAAACTAGAAATCAATGTGAAAATTCCTCAAGAAATTTTCTCCTCAATTTCCTTTGCTCAAACCCTTCTGTTGGTGTCTCCCTCACTCAAACTGCACCCTTGCTAATTACTGCAACTAGGTAATTCAAACTCCTTGATGTGTCTCCAGTTGACGCATCAATTTGATCTTATAATCTATCATTGACTAATCAAGGACCATGATCTAATCACAATTGATGGCTAAGATCATCTTGACCCCATCAAGTCACTTTTCTAGAAGTCTCTAGAGAAAAATTGATTTTCTTCAATTAATTTGATTTAATTAACCATTTTTCCTAAGTTAGACGTATGAAAATAATTAATAATTGGGTAATTAATCTAGTTAAAGCATTTTCCTTAGAAATAATGTTTGGGTCTTGGAGATAATTATCCTCCTATGTTCCTTAGCCTCTTATACACCATAGTGACCAGAACACCTGCCCATTGCTACTAAAAACAAACACTCCCTCTTAGCGAGGAAGGTATTCTCCACTACTCCCAACTTAGCCCTAAAGTAGACAAACTTTTACTTACCCAAGACGTTTGGGAGAATATGTACAATCTATTGATTTGTTGGAACATATTGTAGCTAAATTGATCCATGCTATACACAATCCTGATGAAGTGGTATCTGATGTTGATATGTTTTGACGTATCATGAAATATTAGATTCGTAGAGAGCTTGCTGCAACTCTGATTATCACAGCAGATACTCCTCAAATCTAACCATTGACCAACCAGTCTCACTAATAACTTCCAAAGCTAAATAGCTTCACATGTGGTTGTGCTCATTGCCATGTATTCTACCTCTACAGAACTCAGTGCCACATACTTCTACTTCCTACTGCACCAGGAGACAACCCCTAATCCAATACTGAAGCAACACCTTGAGGTGCTTTTCCGATTTACTGAACTGTCTACCCAGTCTACAGTTGTATATCCCATCAAATCGACGACATCACCTCAAGTATATCTCAAATCGCACTCGATTTTTCCATGTAGATACCTCAATAGATGTCTCACTATTGTCCAGTGTACTCTCTTTGGCTCCAACATGAACCGACTGAGAGTGTTGACCATGAAACAAATGTTTAGCCTTGTGTTGACTAGATACATTAGAGAAATTTTAATGTCTAAGATGGGCCTCCTAAGGAATATTATAAAATATTAGTGGAAATAATAAAATAAGACTGGATTAATTCATCAAAGTTTGGAGGGAAAAAAATAAAAACTATTTTTTAAACTCATATTTTCAACTTATCTCCCTACAGTTTTACTCAAATTTCAAGCAAGAGCACTCCTTGGATGCATAATTTAAATCACATGTTTTGATGCATTTCTCATTTTTCGTGTAGCAGGGTGCATTGAAAGTATGCAACATGGGTACTCCTTGGATGTGGAATTAAATTTTGCATCCAACGAGTGCTCCTGCTCAAAATTTGAGTAAAATTGTGGGGAGATAAGTTGAAAATAAGAGTTTAAAATGTAGTTTTTTATTTTTTTATTATTTCATCCTTTTACCTTTTTACTCCAAAAATGGTGAATCATCCTCCATGGTTAACATCATCATCTTGAATCCTATTGGTTATGATCCTATTGGTTCTCATAAAGTTGATTTTGGTTGTACATTTTTATTTTGAGGCCCATTTTTAACCTCAAAGTTTCTCTAATGCATGAGAAATCTAATGAGCTACCTATATAAGGTAGTGTCCACATTTGTATCCTCTAATGTGTATATCTTCCTCCAATTGGCAATCATAGGCATAGACATAGGTCTATAGTCCTGCATCCTGAACCTCTTCGGGATCTCCACAATATATCTCCCTTGCCCAAGGAATATCTCCTCATTCGTCTACTATACATCCATTCCTAAGAAGTAATTCAGGCCCAAGTCCTTCATCTCAAACTTAGCTTCCAAGTCGCTCTTGCAATCCTCTATGTTTCCTGATGATCTTGTCAAGAATAGATCATCCATTTAAAGTACCAGTATGATGTTGATTTTGGGTAGCATCGAATGTGCTCTAGCTCCGAAATTTTGTGGAGGGGCTAGAACACATGAGATCTCTAGAACCCAGAAATCGTTTGGAGAAATTCCACCCAGATGAGGAGTTATTAAAATAATTAATATTTTTAATGAGTTTCTAAGTCTAAACTTAGGAAAATAAAAATATTAATGTGTATTAATAAGAATATGGTTGAGAAGGTTCTAACTGACAAGGATCAAGTATATTTTAATCTTAGTCGTTGATTAGAGATTAAATCACGGTCATTGATTCATCAACAGGGAAATTATAAGAGGAGGATTGAGGGTCAGTGCGAGATACACCAAGAGATCAAAGAGTTCGATTTTTCTGGGGCATGGTTTGCTGAGAAAGTCGAGCTAAGTGATCTAAGTTGCAATGAGAGGGGAAGTTCGGCAGAGGGACTTTAGTCCAAGGCTGAGGAAACATAGCAGAGAAGCAGAGCAACAACAGGAGTCAGCCCTAGAGAGGGTGACGCAGAATCTAGAGGGGCTGAGGCAGTTCCTTAGAGGCAACGTTGGGTTTTCTGTGGGGCAGAGAGAGCAGCAGTTCAACATATCGACTTCTGAGCAAGGGAGGCTCACTGGGAGGGTGACGCGGCTCCTAGAGGAGTTGACGTAGCTCCTAGAGGAGGTGACACAACTCCTAGAGGAGGTGACGCAGCTCCTAGAGGAGGTGACACAATTCCAGCGCAGAGCTTGGAGCATCCATCGTTGCCCAACATTGGGAACGACAATTGTCATCTGTGGGGTTTGATCATCCAGTTGCTAGAATTGTCAAAATATTTGTCTCCAAATAGAGGTACTTTTGCCAGGTTTATTCTTTGGTGGGTGAGCTGGATCTGGCACCCTAATTGTATTCAATATCTGCTTAATAATACAAACCCTCTATATGATGCACCAGTTTTCCCGAATTGGGTTTTTTCGGGGACGATTGTCCAAAAATAACAGTGTCCCTTGTGTGATTGTCTCAATTTATTTCAGTTCATGATCTGTATATAGGTGTAGTTTGCAATAGTGTTTTCATCGTTGTTTAAATATTTAAATAACTTGTTGAATGTAAAGAACAAGTAAGAGATGATAAACCAGTGATTACAGTAGGATTTCTGATGTGTAGATTCATAAATTCTCACATGGTATCAGAGGGTTGTAGATCATAGGAGACTAAAGACACCAACCGAAAGATCCAGAGAATTTGTTGCAGAGAAGCCGCTGTCCCGAGTGACAACGTTATTTCAAAGGCAGAGAAACAACTGCAGGAGTGACGCGGAGCTAGAGGAGTGACGCAGAGGCTCACGCAATGCCTAAGTCAGCATTTCGAGCCTGTAAAGAGTGACACAGAGCGAGCGAGGAGATCACGCAGTGACTACATCAGCTCTTTGGGCCAGCGCAAAGCCTGAAAGGTTCGAATCATCCAGTTGTTGGGGCGAGAGGAGTATAGAAAATTCGATTTGAGGAGTTGGCGAGACGTTGTTTCTGTTGGGGTAGAATAGTGCTTGTGGAGACAAAGACAAGGTAGAGGGAGTCACTGCCTTGACAGATTTCTAGCCAAAGAAATCTAAATCCGGGTTGCAGCAGCAAAGGAGGATTGGAGAAGAAGTGATACGACAGTTGGCGAGAGGATTTGCATGAAGGAAATCAAGACTCAAAGGGATTCTAGAGGAGCTTGTTCCTTAGAGGATTTCTAGCACCAAAGAAATCCATATTCAAGTCTTGCTAGATTGACAACAAGAGAGGGAGAAGAGAACCAGTCCTATTTTTTAGCAGAGATGGAAATGAACAGGTTGAGGGATCTGGATAGCTTGGATGGAGCATCCAATTGTCATCTAGAAGGCTAGGATCTTGGTAATCCTAGACAAACATTGCATCAAGGACCATGCCTTGAAGGTAGATATTGAGCCAGTCGACGTTGATCCATTGAAGAAGTATGAGGAGGCCCAAGTTAAGGCCAAGTGCATGATCCTAGACGGGGTTAAAGATCATGTAGTACCACACATTGCTGGGAAGAACACAGCAAGGGAGATGTGGGAGGCGTTTACCACCTTGTATTGGGGATCTTCCATCCAACGGAAGATGCTATTAGAAAATCATCTCACACAGTACCAGATGCAGAAGGGAGAAGAGATCGATCCCTTCCTTCTCAGGGTGCAAGGGATTCGCGACCAGTTGACTTCCGTGGGCTCTACACCAGATCCTAAATTCATGGTTAGGACTGCCCTAAATGCAATCATCGAGGATTGGGAGACTTTTGTCCAATGTATCCTGGGCAGAGCGACTCTCCCCATTTGGGAGGAGATGCGAGAAACTCTTCAACAAGAAGAGCTCAGGAGGATGACAAAGATAGGAATTAGCGACAAGGAAGCCCGGGTCAAGAAGGAGGAGGAGGAGGATGCAACTCTCGCATCAGCAGGACAGCAAGGGCAGCAGAAGAGAAAGAAGAAGGACATCACCAAGGTCAGATGCTTCAACTATGGGCAACTGGGACATTATGCCACTCAGTTCCCCTGGAAGAAGGGCACAAGGAGGAGGCCTCTGACTCAAAGGTTGCTCTAGTGAAAGCTGACAAGGAAGGCAAGGATGACGATTATGCCATGAGTTCTCATTCGCCTCTAGAGAAGAGGTGGGGCGACATAGAGTTGTGGTCGAGAGGACTACATGAGGGCAGGATCCTTGAGGTGCCCAAACTCTTGGATCACATACGACTGTGGGAGCCCTTAATGATAGTAGCAGAATGACGAGAGTCAGTTGGTGCGAGGGATGATGGAGCGACAATGGCAGAGCTAGAGTTCCAAAGTCTAAGGTAGCGCAATAGATGTTGTAGCAGTGTGAGAGGCACAGAGTAGTTCGCAGCAGCGTAGTGGCAGCAAAGGGTCAGCACAAATTAGCAGCAGAAGCAGCTTCAAGATCATGAGGCATCCACACTGACCAAGATGTCAGTTTTTGGGTGAAGTATCAGTTACGTACTTCTCAGTAACTGAGTTGCAGTGCAGCAGTTAGCAGTGGTAGTGCTATGGGCAGCATGATGCAGCATTTTGAGAGGGAGTTGTAGTACAGATGCAACAGTGGCAATGGCAGAGTCATGGGAAGCAGTACAAGAAGCAGCAGTGCAATGGATGAAGGGCAGCAGGCCAAGCATCAGCAGCACAGAGGACCGATGCAGTGGATTAGTGTAATGCTTCTATGGGGAAGTATTGCTAGAGCACATTCCTCGCTAAGAGGGAGTGTTGATTTTGGGTAGCATCGGATGTGCTCGAGCTTCGAAACTTTGTGGATGGGCTAGAACACATGAGATCTCCAGAAGCCAGAAATCGTTTGGAGAAATTCCACCCGGATGAGGAGTTATTAAAATAATTAATATTTTTAATGAGTTCCTATGTCTAAACTTAAGGAAAATAAAAACATTAATGTGTATTAATAAGAATATGAGTGAGAAGGTTCTATGTGATGAGGATCAAGCCTGTTTTAATCTTAGTCGTTGATTAGAGATTAGATCACGATCGTTGGTTCATCAATAGGAAAAGTATACGAGGAGGCTTAAGGGTCAGATGAAGATACACCAAGAGATCAAAGAGTTCAATTTTTCTAGGGCGTGGTTTGCTGAGAAATTCGAGCTAAGCGCTTTGAGTTGCAGTGAGAGGGGTAGTTCGGCAGAGGGACTTCAGTCCAAGGCTGAGGATACATAGCAGAGAACCAAAGGAGCAACAGGAAAGACAACGCAACCCCAAAGATGATGACACAGAAGATAGAGGGGCTGGCGCAGTTCCTTAGAGGAAGCGCTAGGGTTTTCTGTGGGGCATAGAGAGCAACAGTGCAACTTATCGACTTTTGAGCAAGGGAGGCTCACTGGGAGGGTGACGCAACTCCTAGAGGAGGTGACACAGTGCCAGCGCAGAGCTTGGAATCACTGCCCAGCACTAGGAATAGAAATTGTCATCTGTGGGGTTTGGTCATCCAGTTGTTTGAATTGTCAAAATATCTATCTCCGGATAGAGGTACTTCTGCCAAGTCTATTCTCTGTTGGGTGAGCCGAATTTGGCACCCTAGTTGTATTCATAAATCTTCTTAATAATACAAACCCTCTATATGCTGAACCAGTTTTCTTGAATTGGGTTTTTCCAGGGATGATTGTCCAAAAATAACGGTGTCCCTTGTGTGATTGTCTCAGTTTATTTCAGTTCATGATTTGTATATAGGTGTAGTCTGCAATAGTGTCTTCATCGCTATTTAAATATTTCAATAACTTGTTGAATGTAAAGAACAAGTAAGAGATGATAAACCAGTGATTGTAGTAGGATTTCTGACGTGTAGATTCAAAAATTCTCACATATGAGTGGCTCACCTCCTATCATTAGATAGTGGAGGTTGGAATCTAGCTCACTCTTCACAAAGCACATCTACTGCGAGTAGCTATCAATTCGACCATACCATGCCCTGGGAACTTGTTTGAGTCTGTATAGTGCCCTCTTTAGTCTGCAAACATGCATATCTCTCTCATGTATCTTAAATCCCTCTGGTTGTTCGATGTACACCTCCTCTTGTATCACCACATTAAAGAAAGTTGTCTTGATGTCCATCTGGTTAATCTACGATCCCATCTATGCTACTAGAGATATCACAGCCCTGATGGAAGTGTATCTGGCCATTGGTGCGATGGTTTCCTCATAATCTATGCCTTCCTTCTATGCATACCTCTTGGCCATGAACCTAGCCTTATACTTCTCCACGCTATCATTTGCAAAATGCTTGATCTTATAGATCCAACGAGAGCCTACTACAAATTTTTCCACTTGTATAGGCATGACCGCCCATACATCATTAATCATGATGGAGTTGTAAGCCACCACCATGGCATCCTACCGCAACTGATGTTGTACAGCCTCCTCATAACTGAAAGGCTCTATGTCAACGACCTCTATCACCAATTTCTTGTACTTGTTTGGTTGTTTGTGCTCTTTGTTACTCGCCCTAGTAGCTCCCACAAACTCATGTGCATCCTTCAATGTTTGAAGCACCTCTATACTCCATTCCTTGGTGGTGGTTGGAGCTTCATGCCCCTCATCTTGTCCCTGCTACTCCATTTTTTGTGAACTCACAAGACCACCTACGCTTGAGCTAGTGCTCGTGATGGTAATTGTACTAGTACTCTATTGTCCCTCTGGCTACTACACGATTGTTTCTCAACCCTTAAAGCTTCTGTTTCCCCACTCTGATCATTTGTTGGAAACTTGCCAGATCTCCTAAAGGCTTTCTCCTCCTAAAACTTCACGTCCTGTTTCAGGATGATCCCCCTGCTACCAAGAATATAGATCATGTATACCTTGGACGTTTTGTTGTAGCCAATGAAATAGCTCTTATATATAGGTTGATCCAGTTTGGTGTGTTTATCATTCGGCACATGACAGTGCGTTATGCTGCCAAATATCCCAAAGTGCCCGAACTCTAGATTCTTTTCTGTGAAGACCTCCTTTGGTGTTATCTTCCCCCACTGCTATGTGAGGAACCCTATTTTGTATGTACATTGTTGCGATGCATGCCTCTACCCATAGAAACTTAGGCATGTCCTAGTCATATAACATAGCCCTTGTTGCTCCAGCTATTGTTTTGTTCTTTCGCTCTACAACCCCATTCTATTGTTGGTTGTTTGGAGTTGTCCACTCTCTCCTAATGCCTTCCTTCACACAGAACCATGTGAAGGCATTATCAGTGTACTTGCCTCCATTATTTGTACAAAGCACCTTGATCTTTTTATCTGTCATCTTTTCCACAAGAGATTTTAATTCTTGGAAGTGACTTAAGACCTTGTCCTTTGTCTTCAAAAAGTAGATCCAGGTTTTCCTAGAGTAGTCATCGATGAAGGTTACAAAATATTCATAACCCCCAAGAGATCTAGTAGACAATGGGCCACAAATATCTCAATGTATCAACTGAAGCACACCACTGGGTCTACTGTCACTACTTGGGAACGTTGCCTTTGCAAATTTCCCAAGTACGCACCCTCTACACATATCATCATGTTCTGTGCTCAATTCTAGAACTCCTGTCATGGTCTCCCTAAGAAACTTCAATGCTCCATGATGCAAGTGTACCATCTGCTATGCCACAACTCTCCCAATTCTCTACCACTGCTACTGTCATTACTAATTAGTGACTTTGGAGAATCAAACTGTAAGTTGTACAACTTGTTGCTTCAAACACCAATTTGTTTGACCTTCTTTCGAATCTAGTGTTTGATGTACACCTTTTGACCCATCAAGTAGATACCGTACCCCTTATCTTGTAGTGCAGAAACTGAAATCAGGTTCATGCCCAAACCTGGCACATGCATCACATCTATAACATTGTTGCTCTTGTCAAACTCCATCTGAATGTTGACAGTACCTCTCCCAACTGGAATACATTGTCTTGTTTCCCATTTGTATCTGGAAGTGCATCTCCTCTTCACGGTAAGTAGAGAAATAGTCTTTCACCCCCATCATATGTGTTGACAATCCACTATGGACATGGAGCTAGAGAGGTAAGCTATGAGAACAAATTCATTTTCTAACCTAGAAGACAAATCCTCAATGTCCATTGAAGTTGTTGTTTGTGTCACCTTCTTCTCCTTCTTTCGATTACGACATTGGCTAACATAGTGTCCATGTTGACGGCAACCTTACTCAAGTCTTTCTTCTTCTTATCTCCTTTTGAGCTTTGTCCCTTATTCCTCTGTAGGTGTATTCAGCCTCCTTGTGCAACTCGCACTCCTCGCAGCAACTCGCATTGGCTGCTCCAAAAATTTGCACTACCTCTTGGAAAATTCCTCTGCAAGTAAAACTGCCTCTAACACTTCATTTAACCCACTCACTCTACCTCTGGGTGATAGATCCGACACTAGCACACTGAAATGAGCTTCTCTTTGTCACTTGCACTAGCTAATTGGCTACTCACATTGTTGAATTTGGTTTCCTCTTCTACAGATAACATCGATGTCCTTCCTCCTAGTGGAAACTAGAAATCACTGAGAAAAAACCTCCAGAAAATTTATCCTCAATCTTCTGTGTTGAAACCCTTTTGGCAATGTCTCCCTGGCTCAAACTACACCCTTGCTAATTACTGCAACTAGGTAATTCGAACCCCTTGATGTGTCTCCAACTTACCCATCAATTTTCTCTTATAAATTCTCATTGACAAATCAACAACCATGATCTAATCACAATCGATGGCTAAAATCATATTAACCCCATCAAGTGACTTTTATGGAAGTCTCTAGAGAAAAATCAATTTTCCTCAATTAATTAAGCAGTTTTCCTAAGTTAGACTTAGGAAAACAATTAATAATTGGCTAATTAATCTAATTAAGGCATTTTCCTTATAAATAATTTATGGGTCTTGGAGATAATTATCCTCCTGTGTTCCTTAGCCTCACAGACACCATAGAGACTAGAACACCTATCCGCTACTACCAAAAACTAACAAACAATGGTAGAAGTGGGACCAAGGGATCTAATATTTCATATCAATATAGGAATTCTCTTAGCACAAATGTTAAGATCATCAGATATATGAAATGTGAAACAAAAGGGAAGGGTTTATAACTAAATCATGATACTTCCCAATGCCAAGGGTTTATAACCAGAGCACGATACTTCTCAGTGTCAACAACAGAAGAAGAAACCGTGGACAAAATGGTGGAATGAAGTAATGGGAGAGAAGGGGAGGGGCTCCAATGATAATGGAGTTATAAAAAATATCCAATGCTTTGATACCACTAACAGGGCGGGTAATGAATAACTCAACAAACGTAGAGATAAATGACAAAGAAGGGACACGAGAGCAAAGTTGCCCAATAGAGGTACCACAAATTCAAGCATTAGGGAAGTAATGGATTTGACAAAAGGTGGACCTGTGTTGAAAACCAAAGCAAATAAACAACAATATATCTAAAATTTCTAGATATAAAGGGAGAAAATAAGAGTTAACAATATCTTGCAAATTGATACATTGTTTGACTCATGAAGACAAGAATGGTAAGTGTGAGATACTCTTATTATTCACATGATTTACATATAAATACATATATTTCTAACCCTTGGTTTCATATTCCAAGAGGTTTCTTAGACTCGTTAGACTCCATATTCCAAGAGGTTTCTTAGAATAATACAATGTCACATGATCTAGGACGATTACATTTCCAATGATTATTATGACATTCAAGGATGAAAGATTTCAAATTTTGTTGAGGGGTCATATAAAGAGGAAGACTTAGGGGTGATGATGGATCATATAGAATTCATTTGCCATAAGATCTTAACCAAGTTGATAAAAGCATGATATTGTCTTCTAGCCCCACTAGGTTCATAGCTCACAAAAGTGGTTGATTTTCCCCCATAAACATGGCCACAATGGAAATAGAACCATCATGATCATTAGTTTGACTGGGTGGCTTCATACCCCTCCATGTAAAACCACAAATGTGTCCACCTTTTGATGATGGTCATAGGTTTCCAAGATTAAGGATCTCAAATGATTCCTCTAAAAGAGTTCTCAATCCCAGAGATTTTGTTGAAGTTGATGAACAAGCAACAAATGATTAATTTAATATCATCCTTATCAAGAATGTCAAATATGTCAAAAAAAAACCCAAACCTAGAATAAAGAGAGATCATCATGTATATCTTGCACAAAATTCCCAATGAAGAGGCATTTGATAAGTGATGTATCTTGAACTATGAAGGCCAAGGGATTTCATTAAACGCATATTTGGGTTTAGGCTCTAAGCATATTTTCCTCTTATTATACTCTAAATCTATAGCTATGGAAACCTCACAATATGGAACATGGAATGTCATTGGCTCTTGGGCACATGTTTAGACTTGTAGGCTTGATTTTAATCCCAAGTTCACTAATGAAGCAATGTATCCTATGTGGATAGAATTTCTAGGAATTATTGTTGATATGCACCACTTTGTATAATGGTTTGCTCAAAGATTTGTTAATGTAGTGATTGTTGATGGTAGCCAAAACTCCTTTTGTGCAAACCCAAGGGTTTGCATAGAAGTGGATTTAAATAAA